>SNQJ01S0206322.1:0-16383 GCA_010110895.2 Picea sitchensis | reverse complement strand
TTAGAGGAGTTCCAAACTTTTCTTATTTCCTTCCTACTTTCATCCTTGACCCTATTCTTCCCTGCCTCCATACAAGGATTCTCAAATTCCCTAGATGATTAATGGCTTTAAACTTCTTGGACTCTATCCACACATTTCCTAGAGTGATTTTTATTTCGACATTATACCTGCAAATGCTCGTGAATTCTACATGTAGATGAGTGAAATGGAACTTTCAAATACTCTAGTTGCATATTATAAGACTATACGCCTGCTTTGATCTCAACTGTGTATAGAAGTCCATTACTTATGTCCATTTCCATCCAAATATGTGCCAAATTTGACCTTTCCCATCAACGATCTATTATCCACTACTTTGGAAGTCCATTATTTGGGTCCATTTCTACACAAATACGTGCCACAAATTTAGCCTCTCCCATTAATGATCTATTATCCACTACTATGAAATTACCTAGGCCTTCTCCAATCCTACTCATAGTCGATTCATTTCACAATTTTGTTGAAAGAGTCGATATTTTGACCAAAAATAGCTATAGATTCTCATTTTCCAAGGGACGCATCCTTTCATGGATGGTCACCATATGTTCTATATATATGAAAAACTCATCATTGTAATAATATCATTCGAAAATTCAATATCATCTCATTTAGAAAAATTAACATGGTATCAGAGCGAGACAGGGCTTGACTCCCTCACGGGAGGGCCTAGGAAAATGAGAGAGATAGCTTGAGTTTCGTGTGAAGATTGCTCATCCTAATTTCCTGGAGCATTGACCTAATCTTCTGGAAAACCTAGTGAGCACATGGTAGTTTTTCCTGAGCTTGAGTTTGAAAATCACATAGAAATGTAATTGTCATGGAATAGATTATAATTTGCACAGTGGGCAACACCGCCATCGCCGTCGCAACCATCATTATCAACGTTCTAGAGATTTTTCATTCTCGTCTGCTTTGATCGATGCAAAATTTAAGTCTATCGAAGACAAAAGAGGAATGACGGTAGATCTAATTGGACTTACGAAATGGGTGATGTAACAACGAGTTGATTAATGTTGTAGTAAATGATATATTTTTTTCTTCCCGCATGAATTCAACGAAACCTGGTTATGACAATTTTTGGTTTTAACCTTGGAAAACTGAAAAAGCTAGAGAAAGATGAATTAGTCTACTCCAACGTAACAACAGGTTTGAAGGAGAAGCCATGAGAGGTGCGTGTGTGTGTATTTGAAGTGAACACATTGTTAAAATATTCTTTTGGCTTTGGGTTTTGGAGAGCACGACGGGATCATTTTCGTTTTGATGATCACTTGTGGAAAATGGCTGGTGACCACCCATGGATTTATAGGCCGGGATGGAGAGTAATGTAAGTTTAACAAAAGGAGATCCACCTTTCCTGCAAGGTACAATTATATTTTATGTGATCGGGGACAGGTTGAGGCTACAAGGCCATAAGGAACTCATCTTGGTCGAGCGATAGCGATGAAAGGAAGGATGTTGGGTTGGAAACCATCCTGGAAGTGCTAGCTCATGAAGAGACGTGCATTGCAACGTCTGCCAAGGATAATTCATGGTGTCGCATGAAGCACTAGATGAAATCCCATATGGGAAAGGTTGCCATGCCCATCTTTGGTTGCATAAGGACTAATGTGCAGTTGCTTCTCAATGTAATTGAAGCACCCTTGGTCCCAGTTTCTCTAACCCAATTGTCTCCATCAAGAATAATCCTATTGAAGCTTCATCGACTGAATATATTGTTCATCAACACATTGTTCCAAGCAGGGGACAAAAAGATTTGAATTCTATCAACAACCTGCATGCAATAAGGTGGTTCGAACCCGTAACCTATCCAGCGGCGGAGAGGTGGGATGCTTCATTTTTTGGCAGATGTCACCTGTTAAGTGGTGCATGTAATTTGTAGTTGGTGGGATCAAACTGTGTGTAGGCTCACAGATACCCCAATGCTAGGCTGAGAGTTGTAAAGTATACTTGAGCAATGCCAAACACTACCATCGTCGATATAAAGTTTATGAATTGCACTCTAA
Source organism: Picea sitchensis (assembly GCA_010110895.2). Taxonomy (NCBI): domain Eukaryota; kingdom Viridiplantae; phylum Streptophyta; class Pinopsida; order Pinales; family Pinaceae; genus Picea; species Picea sitchensis. The sequence continues at coordinate 14,341 of SNQJ01S0206322.1, read as the reverse complement.
GGCTTCAATGGTTGTTGTGGGTGATTCATTCAGTGCTTTTTGCCAACAATGTAGCAGATGGATATACAAAAGAAGGTTCAAGGAAAGAAGGTTATCCTAGAAAGAGGGAGAAATCAATGAGGCAAACTAGACAAGAAGGGTTTGCTTCAATGAAAAAGGAAATTGACCTCTAAGCTCAAAATGAAGGATCTTGGTTTAATGCATTACTATTTGGGATTAGAAGTATGGCAGAAGCCAGGTGATATCCTCAAGGGAAGTATGTTATCACGATCCTTTTTGAGCTTTGGGATGATGGACCACAAGTCCATGACCACTCCCATGGTGATGAGCTTGAATAAACTGAGAGGTTCCGAGTCAAATTTGGTGGATCCTTCTATGTATCGACAGTTGATCGTATCACTGATGTATTTGGTTAATACCAAACCGAACATTTCCTTTGTTGTTGAGCCAGTTCCAGGTGGAATAAAGACATGTATTGGATTGTTGCAAAGCACATATTGAGATAATTGTGTGGCACGTTAAACTATGGTTTGAGATATGTCTCAAACAGTGACGTACAATTGCAAGGATATACAGATTCTGATTGGTCAAGGAGTGCAGATGAAAGAAAGAGTACGTCGGGAGTATTCTTCAGTTTGGGCTTTGTTATTATATCTTTGACTAGCAGGAAGAGGAAGTCTGTCACACTCAGTACTACAGAGGCAGAGTATATTGTAGCTTGTCATGCATGTATAGAAGTAGTATGGCTCTGTAGGCTGGTTTCTGGACTATTTGATCAAGTGCTAGATTCTAACGTAATATACTGTGATAATAAAAGTTGTGTGAAGATTTCAAAGAACCTCGTGTTCCATGACGGGTCGAAGCACATTGAGATCAAGTATTATTACATATGTGATCGAGTCCAAAAGGGAGAAGTAAAACTCATGTATATCTCCACCAATGAGTCGAATATTCTGATGAAGCACTTGTGCGAAGGGAAGCTTGTGTACTTCAGGGAAAAGTTGGGACTTGTGGAGATTGCTCCCTTGGTTGAGAGAGTGTGTTGATTTGTATCATGCTAGTACATCTTAGATATGATGCTTCATCATCATGCTAGTACATCTTAGATATGATGCTTCATCATCATGCTAGTACAACTTAGATATGTCTTGAGACACATCATCCTAGTACAACTTAGATATGTCTTGAGACACATCATGTTAGTACAACTTAGATATGATGCATTAGCATCATGCTAGTACAACTTAGAGATTATGTATATGCTTGAGTTGCATCATGCTAGTACTACTTAGATATGATGTAGTAGCATCATGCTAGTACAACTTAGAGATGATGTAGATGACTTGGATCATGCCAGTACAACTGAGAGATGGTGCATTGACACCATGCTAGTATGACTTAGAGATGATGCAGAGGCATTGATCTACATCGTGCAAGTACAACTTAGATATGATGCATATGCATCATGCTAGTATAGCTTAGAGATGATGTACTAGATGATACTCCACATCATGTTAGTACAACTTAGATATGATGCATTAGCATCATGCTAGTACAACTTAGAGATGATGCATATGCTTGAGTCGCATTATGCTAGTACAACTTAGATATAATGCAGTAGCATCATGCTAGTACATCTTAGAGATGATACAGATGACTCACATCATGCCTAGATTACTCATATAGAGTGTGGCTCAAATAGTCACGTGACACTCCGTTGAGTGTGTGACAACTACTAGACACATGTGTAGTCATGCGACTATGGTGAAAGATGTGTGTCTTTGGACAACAATTGTATGCTACTACAGTGGTTGTGTACCACTGGCGGAGATTGTGTGTCTCTTGACAGTAGCTGCATGCTACTACGGTGGTTGTGTACCACTGGCAGAGACTGTGTGTCTCTGGACAATAGTTGTATGCTACTATAATGGTTGTGTACCACTGGCAAAGACTGTGTATCTCTCGACAATAGTTTTACGCTACTACAATAGTTATGTACCACTGGTGAAGATTGTGTGTCTTTGGACAATAGTTGTATGCTACTACAGTGGTTTTGTACCACTGGCAAAGACTATGTATCTCTGAAAGTAGTTGTGTGATACTACAATAGTTGTGTACCACTAGTAGTGACTGTGTGTCACTGGACAGTAGTTGTGTGCTACTAGCAGTGGTTGTGTACCATTGGACAATAGTTGTGTACTACTAGGGATCAACACAATCGTGTTCTATTGGATAACATTGTAATAGTTGTGCGCTACTAGTTGATTTTCATGGAGATTACCAGATCACTTGAATCAGTTGTGTGTTTCTTGATCGTAGAGATTGTGATAGATGATTCAAGCTATCGATGACATGGTAGTAGTTGTGTGCTACTAGTTGATTGCAGAGCAGTCAATGCAATACTAGATGTCATGAAAATATACCTCCCTAGCTGAGAGGGAGTGTTGATGTTTGAGGTAGCATCATGAGACATTCTCCGTGAAGGGTCTTGTATGGACTAGTAGGAGGGAATGTGGGCTTCATCCTGACATTCCTTAGATGGCCAAATGAAGGAACCAAGACATCAGTTTCATGAGGAAACCTTTATATGTCAAATATGGTTCAAGATGACTTAGCTTGATCATCCCCAAGGGACTGGCCACCCCTTGTAGGATGAGCTAGCTCAAGTCTTGTGGATACCAACTACATGACATGTATAAACACGGGTGAATGACCCTATTAATCATTGGGCGAACCTTCTCCTAGATTGGGCTACAGACTAATGGAGATAGGATACATTTATCACAAGGGTGTACTTGTGATAAATGGGTCGAGGCGTAGTCTTTCCTTGATCATGATAAGGAATAATATGGACTTGAAGTGCTCAAAGATGCAGACCCATAGTGAGCCTGATCTCAAAGCGAGTCAATTGACTCAAAGGGAGAGTCGCAGAGGAAGTTTCCTCTCGATTCAGATGGGAGAGAGACATCTCCCAAGACTGATAGACATGTGTCATGAGCCTAGAGTGAAGTTTGTATACTTCGGAGACAAGATTTGGCATGATAAATAATGTCTCTCTCGTTGAGAGGGAATGTTGATGTTTGGACAACATCGAGAAGACATTATCCTAGATCATATGGCAGGTTACTCCTAATGTTGCAGATGTTATGAATACCTCCCTAGTTGAGAGGGAGTGTTGAAATTGTAACTATGGTCAGTATTTGTTGGCACAGGGGCAGACCCAGGGTTCAGCGCCAAGAACGCACCAACAAGCCCTAACTGTTGGCCCTTTCGGCTACACTTGTGAAGTAGATGCAGTCTCACTCGAAGCAGCTATGGGGGGGTTGCAGGACAAGGATGTGTACAACCAAAGGGAATATCAAGTGGATCTAATACCAGAACAATACAACATGCATATATCACTTATCAACTTAGATATATTCCACACATATGTCAGATCGACCATAGTAATGCAATCACAATATATCAAAGGAAAAAGAACATAGCATCAATCACACACACAAGACAAGATATATGTGGTTCACCCTCTCTCTAGGGCTACATCCACATAATTGTGCTTTATAATATATTAAGATGGAAGCATATAGTTCTGATCTGCGCTCTTAGCTAGCAGATCTTCTCTGTTCTTCTCTCTTTCTCTCCCCTCCTGGTGCAACCAGTTGCAAGGTTGATCTTCGCACCCAGTTGAAGATCTTATAATACAGAAGGCTCTCATACTCAACACTTCTCTCTCACACAATGTTCCTCACTTGATCACACAACAACAATCACAACACCAACAATAGTAACAACAACTACAATAGAACATCCCAGGTCCTCTTGACCTCTATTTATACATTACAATCACTCATCGACATCCTTGGGCCGAAACCTAGGTGTCAAAACCCTAGGTGTCTAAAACTCTAGGTCAACTTGACCCACGTTTTTAGGGCTTCGCCAGCTTGTCTTTCCTTCCTTCTCGCGCGGTGCTCCAAAGCATCCAATGGTGGCTTTTTACGCTTGCTAAGTTGTCCACGATTCTTCTTCCTTATTGATCTGTCATCCTCGATCTCCTCATCCAATGGCTTGCTTCCCTTTACTTCGCTTCGTCTTTTCTGCTCTTTTGCTCACTTCGACCCAGTAACAGTCACTGTGTCTTCCGTGCAGTTCACATTTTGCCTTTTATTCCTTGATCTTCGCTTAATTTCATAACCAAGGGCCAAAAGGCCCCCAACACTCACTCGTGACTCGTCCCGAGGCACTTCATATCTAATTCTTCTATTTTACTTCAACTTCATACTGCACAGTGCAGCCTTTGCTTTCTGCTCTATGCCTCCTCTCCTTCCCTGTGCAGACTGTCTTTTCTATGTCTGGTACCCAGTTTCAACAGCACCTGGTACCTAGACCCTTTTCCTTATGCTTTTACTTAGAGTTGCGAGGCAGGTGGTTGTCATAGTACAACTTCAGTCGGCTCCCGTTCACTAATCCTTCCTTCCATTCTGCATTCAAAGTCTTCAATTGCGCATCTCCTCCTTCTGTAACATAGGCGACCTCATATGGCCCGAGCCAATGCGTTCAGAACTTCCTAGGATGCTTTATGAACTTACTGTCGTATACCAGTACTAGATCACCTTGATTGAATGCCTTATTCTTGATGTGCCTGTCATGATAGGCCTTTTCTCTTTCATTTTTCACCTGTTGATGGATCCTACAATACATTTGTCTTCTTCAAGTTCGATCAACTGCGCAAGCCTATCTTGAACAGTGCCAATGTCATCCATATCTGTAAAGGCAACAATTATTAAGCTTGGTACCCGGTATTCCATTGGGATAATAGCTTCGAGACCATATACCAACTTAAAAGGGGTCTGCATTGTTAGCTTCTTGCAAGTGGTTCTATAGGCCCATAGTACTGTTGGTACTCTTAAATCCCAGTCATCCCTATTCACACTACAAATTTTCGTCAACGTTGTCTCCAAGATCTTGTTGAATGCTTCCATTGTTCCATTTGCTTGTGGATGATAGAGCATGCTCTTTTGCTGGTGGACTGCAAATTTCTCAGTCAGGGCTTCAATTATTTTATTTATGAAATGTGTGCCTTGATCACTCATAAGGATCTTTGGGCCTCCAAACCTGGTTGTGATGTCATCAAATATGAAGCGTGCAGTTGTAGTTGCACTATAGTTCTTAACTTCTCTTGCTTCGGCCCATCTAGTCAAGTACTATGTCGCAGTAATTATGTACCTTGCTCTTGTGCGCTTGCCTGGTGGGTTTAGAGGTCCCACGAAGTCAATGGCCCATTTCTCAAATGCTTGTAGGGTCAGTTGTGGTGCTAATGGCATTTCATCTCTTCTGGATGGTTTCCGAACTCTTTGGCATACATCGCAGGCTCTGTAATAGTCTTTAGCATCTCTGTGTAAGGTAGGCCACTAAAGGCTAGCTCTAAGAACCTTCTGCGCAGTTGCTTTCCCTGCGTAATGTCCTCCTGTGATGCCTTCATGAGCTTCTGCGAGGATCAATGGTCGCTCTTCCTCTATAACACACCTTCTCAATGTCTCATCAGGTCCCATTTTGTATAGCTATCCAACTATAAGTGAAAAGTCGGTAACACGCACTACTAGTTGTTTCTTCTGGGGAATTGTATACTCACTAGGTGCCATTCCTGTTGACAGGAACTGGACTATCTCTGTGAAGTGGTCATCAATCTTTCTAATGGCCAATAATTGTTAATATGGCAGTGTATCCTCTAAACTGGTCGACTCTTCACCATGTTCCAACATTGACAAGTGGTCAAGACCTTTGTTCATTCTTCCTCGCTTGACTACAATCTCAAAGTCATATTCCTGAAATAGCAGAAGCCATCTGCATATTATCCCCCCCAACACTGGCTTGTTGACTAGCTATTTTAGCGTGGAGTGATCAATAAACATTTTAAAGTGTCCTCCCAACAAGTAGTGACGAAATTTCTGCAACGCATATACCATGGCTAATCCTTCTCTCTCAGTGGTGGTGTAATTAATCTCAGTTGTTGATAGATTCCTGTTAGCAAAAGCTAATGGATGGTCAATATCTCCTTCGCCAGGTTGTGCTAACACAGGTCCCAATGCAATGGAAGATGCATCGACATGCATGTGAAATTCCTTGCTCCAATTTGGGAAAACTAGAATGGGCGCAGTAACAATTTTCTATTTCAATGTGTCGAATCTTTGTTGGCATTCTTTTGTCCAACTGAATTGACAGTCTTTCTTCAAAATCTTTTCCATGGGTGTTGTAATTTGGGCATATCCTTTAATGAACTCCCTGTAATATCCAGTATGTCCCAGCGCAGTGCGCAGCTGTTTAACTGACGTAGGAGGTGGTAGATCAACTATACTGACAATTTTAGATGGATCTACCAGCAATCCCTGCTTGCATACAATATGACCTAATAGCACTCCAAATGGTGAGAAGAAGATGCACTTCTTCAGATTCAAGGCAATTTAACACTACCTGCATTTGTCCAACATTAGCCTCAGACATTCAATACGATTTTTCAATAAACTAAAAACAATCCAATCATCAAAATATGATTCTATAAATTTATGCAGAAACTCCTTGAATGCTTCGACCACCACCCTGGGAAAGATGGTTGGGGCATTCTTCAATCCAAATGGCATCACTGTATATTGGTAGGATCTGCATTATGTTGCAAATGTGGTCTTGTGGCGATCTTCCTTGGCAATTTGGATCTCAAGCTATCTTGAAAATCCATCTGTAAAAGAATATACTTCCTAGCCTCCCACATTATCTAACACTTCGTCAGTGAATGGCATAGGGAAGGGGTCATGCAAACAGGCATCGTTCAGCTTCCTGAGATCTACGCAAATCCTGATCTCTCCTGTCTTCTTGTCCTGTACCACCATAGGGATAATCCCAGTAATCTCCAACATTTGCAAGCCTCGATGTCTGCTCTATTCCAGTATTGACTTTCCTAATCTTGATTGGTTGTCCAATGAATGGTAGCTCAACTCTTGGTCCTTCCACATCTCTTTGGCCTTCTGTCTCGATGATGTTCACCTTCCTAGGATCATCGTCCTCATCAACATTGATGTTGTAACAACCTTGTAGTTTCTGGAGAGGCGCAATCCATTCGTCCTTTTCTTATTCTAAAGGGAGGCTAGAGGCCTCCTCAAATACTTTATGTCTGACAATCTGTAATGCTTGATCTACTGAAGGAATTTGACTTTCAAATAAGAAGGAAGTTACAAAATTCTGAGTCATACCTTCCCAATCTGCAGTGATGAGGTGCAGCCTTGCTTGAAGGTACCAGTTGATAGGTGTCGTGTCTAGTGTGTAAATGAATTTGTGCACCCACTTCTCTTGAGGAATGTTTCTCTAGGCTTTCTCGCAACTTCGCACATGGTCCTTTGGGCAGCTTCGACCTATGTACCGAACTTTGCATCCTTCTACTTGTACTGAGAATTGCGTTGTCATCAAGGTACGACATTGTACCCAGTCTGCAATGTTGGTTTTGTGTGTCCCCCACCATCTTACTGGGGTTGCTTTCAGGGCCTCATCCATTGCCAACAATCTTTGTTGCATTGGTACACTTTCTTCAAAGTCTGAAAAGAAGGTTTCTAAAGGATTCAGACCATCAAAGGTGGGTAAGTTACTTACTATTGTGTTGATCCAACAAACTTCTCTGGTTAATCTAGCACATCTTCTTGTAGATACTTCATACATTTTATTTTGCCAATTCTCCAGTGCTTATTCTGAGTCTGATGAACATGCGTTGTCACATTGCCAACCTAGGTTTCCATTGATCGTAGGATTAATGTAATCCTACTGTCTAGTTGTTAGTTTGTATATGTTTTCTAGCTCATATGTGCGGTCTTCTTCTCTGATAGTTTATGTGTATCATTGACCTTCGTCTGGATCTAATGGTGCAATGACCCTAATGCCATCTCTTTCAAAAGTCATACGTCTTTTCTTTAAATCAACCACAGTGGAATTATTGAAAGCCCAATCGATTCCTAGCAGCGCAGGGTAAGGACAACTATCATCAACCATCTCAATCACCTCAAAATCTGCAAATGTTCTTACTCCGTCGATGTCCACAGGGAAATGTTCCAATCTTCCAAAGGGGCTTACTTCCTACTGGTTAGCCATCCTAAGCCTGATAGGGGAATAGATCAACTTCGGTTTTCCCATCAATGCCCAGGTTCGCTTCGTCACGACATTGACCTCTGACCCTAAGTCGAGGACCACATAGTCTATATCATATTCTCCTATTTGAGCATTCAAGTGTAATTCCTTATTTGTCCTTCTCTTTTTAGCGATTTGGTGTACTACCCTATTCAGTAAGGGGTCTATCTTTCCTAGATCATACTGCCTGATTAAATTTTGTAGTTCTTGTACAACGCTCTCATCCTGAATCAACTTAATACAAGTATATAAAAATTCCATGAGCTTGCTTACCTCTTTTCCTTCTCTTGGCGAAGCTGACTGATAAAATGCCCGAGGCATTCCATATTCTCTCACTTCTGGTCGTGTCTTTGATGAAGAGCCTTGATCTCCTTTGAACTCTTTTCTTGCATCCTCAAATACTTGTCTTTCTTTCTTTGCATCAAACGTTTGGGTCTTCTCTACAGCTTTCCTGACTCCTGAGTCTTCTATAGTCTTCCCTAGGGTCAGTTTGTCTTCTCCTGTAACAACGCCTCCTCTAGTTATAACAGCAACTCTAGGGTCTTATCCATAAGGTTCAAGATATATTAGTTGCACTTGCGGGTTCTGTTGAGGTCCTCGTTTCTCCTAAAGCTTAGCTAGTAGCACAGGACAATCTTCTATAACATGTTCAAACGAGCTGCAGTAGCTGCAAGTAGTGCAAGGGTTATGACAGTCCCTTGCGAGGTGTCTTGGTTGTGTGCAGTTGTAATAGACGATCTGACCTCAGCCTCGACCCATACCTCCTCCTCATCCGCATCCTCTGAATCCACCACAAGGATTGAAGTTTCCTCTCCCATGGGAGTTGTACTGCGTAATGTTTCCTTCTTGCTGTACTTCGCCTTGAATTTTGTATATGTCTCTTGACCTTTCGTGCATGAGGTCATAAGCCCTACAATCTCTATCATCATGCCCCAGGGACTTACAGAACATGCAATACAAATTTGTGGGTGTCTGGACATATTTTTACATGTAATAGCACTAACCAAAGCGATGTCTATTCCTGCATACTTCGCACCAGGGTAGGGTGACTTGGTTCAAAGGGCTCGGAGCTCCAGAGGCCAAGTATTCATGAAATAGGGGGCAGTTCTCCTTGTCATGGCCTTCTTATTTGCATCTGACACACCAAATGTCTTCTCTTTTATCTTTTCCCTTGTCTTTCTTCCTATCTTCGACCTGCAAAGACAAACTAGTTAGTTGACTCAAGATTTGACTCATTCCTGAGCTGGATTTTCCCATAGGGGTTGATCCTAACTTCATGGCAATCTCCAGTGCCTCAACCTGTAAAGCAATCTTCTATTGCATCATAGGAACTCTGATGTGTGGTAAGAGGGCAATAATAAACCATTCTTTGTTCTGCTCATCTGGGATTTGAAAAGTCAATCGGTCGGTTAAGGTCTTGAATCTCTGATCAAATTCCCAAACAAGTTCAGCTACCTTCTGCTTAATCTCCTTCAGCTCTGTAATACATTGTGACTCCGACTTGGGTTTCTTGAACTCTGCAATCAACGCATTCTTGATCTCATTCAACAACTTAGGTTGTACAAGTCCTTGGACAAGCTTCATGTACCAGCTCAATGCGCGATCTCGAAGGGTAGTACTAAACTGAGTTCTTTTAACAGCTTCATCGGTGATATTTTTAATATTCCATACGGCTTCACACATAAAGTAGTGTTGATCAGGATCTTCAGATCCATCTCCCCTAAAGATAGGAAGCCTCATCTCATCTGCCATAGATCTTCCTAGGTAACCTACCTAAGTATGCGGCGGACTACTAGTGACAGTGCTTTGAATGCTCAGGTGGCTTGGATTACTCTGATTGCTTAATGCTACTGAATCGACATGAGAAATAATAGTACTTACTTCGGCAGTCTGCGCAGTTCCTGAAGTTTCTGGCTCGTCCCGGCAAGGTTCTTCAGCTTTTCCTTCCTCTGGCCTAGCGGGTTCTGAATGCTCTTCGTCCATCAGATTTGCATCTTCTTCACTATAGAAACCCTTGTTCCCGTAGTTATGCTTAAATAGGTTCACAATATGAACTTCTTTGAATGCTCTTACACTGCGCGTATGTCCAGCCTTTGTGTCGTTGTCGTTGTCCAAATTTTTGAACATTAGCTTTTCCAGATCCGACCAATCTATTGTATCTTCAAGATGTTCTTCTCATGTAATAACATCTTGATCCTCAACTTAAAAAAATGTAGAAATGTTCCTCTGGGTTCCTTGAAGAAATATCTCTCAGCTTGGCTATATGACTCTACTCTGTCAACAACAAACTCGGTGATGTACCCTCCAATGGTGCTATCAAACCAGTGATCTACTGCTCCTGACACGGCGTTATCAACTCTCTTGACCTTCTTGATCAACATCGACGTCCAAACTACAGGAGGTCTAGATCTGATCTCAAACTGGGTATCTGCTAACCTGACTAACCACTCATATAGCTCCTGATGGATTCCTCCAAAGAATATCTCGTGTATATCAGTAAAAATATACCTTCCTAACCAATCCTCTGTACTAAGATTAGGGCCCTTGTTCTGGGCTTCAGTGAAGTCCTTTTCTTGATCCTCTATCCACTTATGAATCTATGTCTTTGATGTGAACCACCTTGACATTCCCTCAAGAAGATTCATGTCCCAGCAACAGAACCATTTGTTGGCACAGGGGCAGACCCAGGGTTCAGATCCAAGAGCGCACCAACAAGCTCTAATCGTTGGCCCTTTCGTCTACACCTCCGAAGCAGATGCAATCTCACCTGAAGCAGCTATGGGGGGGTTACAAGACAGGGATTTCTACAACCAAGGGGAATATCAAGTGGATCTAATACCAGAACAATACAACATGCATATATCACTTATCAACTTAGATCTATTCCACACATCTATCAGATCGACCACAGTAATGCAATAATAATATATCAAAGGCAAAAGAACATAGCATCAATCACACACACAAGACAAGATATAAGTGGTTCACCCTCTCTCTAGGGATACGTCCATAGAAATGTGCTTTATAATATATTAAGATGGAAGCATACAGTTCTGATCTGCGCTCTTAGCTAACAAATCTTCTCTCTTCTTCTCTCTATCTCTCCCCTCCCTTCGCACCCAGCTGAAGATCTTACAATACAGAAGGCTCTCGTACTCAACACTTCTCTCTCACACAATGTTCCTCATTCGATCACACAACAACAATCACAACACCAACAATAGTAGCAACAACGACAACATAACATCCCAGGTCCTCTTGACCTCTATTTATACATTACAATCACTCACCGACATCCTTAGGCTGAAACTTAGGTGTCAAAACCCCATATACCAAAACCCTAGGTGTCTAAAACCCTAGGTCAACTTGACCCGCGTTTTCAGGGCTTCGCCAACCTGTCTTTCCTTCCTTCTCGCGCGGTGCTCCAAAGCATCTAATGGTGGATTTTTTCGCTTGCTGAGTTGTCCACGATCCTTCTTCCTTGTTTATCTATCATCCTCGATCTCCTCGTCCAACGACTTGCTTCCCTTTATTTTGCTTTGTCTTTTTTGCTCTTTTACTCACTTCGACCTAGTAACAGTCACTGTGTCTTCCACGCAGTTCGCATTTTGCCTTTTCTTCCTTGATCTTCGCTTACTTTCATAACCAAGGGCCAACAATATTCATAATGTGAAAAGTAAAAAGTGAAAAGTACTTTAGTATAAATATATATAATAAATAAGTAGTTATTTATTATCCAAGGGACACATCCTTTCATGGATGGTCACCATATGTTCTATATATATGAAACACTCATCATTGTAATAATATCATTCGAAAATACAATATCATCTCATTTAGAAAAATCAACAAGTCCCATGTCTTAATGTTGGGGATTGGGTGTAACTTGATACGAAAGAGACAAATAGTATTGTAGCTAATCGAAAAGGAAATAAGATTTCGAAGACAAAAAGGGTAGTGTATAAAGACAACATTAGAACACTTAAGCACATCGCATTGTGATCAAACATCACAATGTATACCGAACATCTTGTACTCAACAATGATATCACCTTTCACTTGTTTAAAATGACCCATAGGGTATGTTATTTATAGCTTCCAGATCTAACCAATTTCCTTGAAATCGGGAGGATCTTGTCCAAATATAATTGTCAATTGTTAGACTTGACTCCATAAAATCTGTGATGTCAAGTAGACTCGACAAGGATGCTTGACCTGACCATCCATGCATCTAGCTCATAGTTCATTGCTTGGTTGGTTGATCCACCGACCAACTATCTACGTTTGTTAGTCGACTATCTAACCAAAAAACTTGTTGACTACTCGATCGACTGATGTAGAGATCCAGTTGATCGCCTGACTAATTGTTTCGAGATGTAGGTCGACCGCCTGACCGATTGATTCTAGGAGAAGTGTGATGAACCATTAGAACTTGATGTTTCAACACCCCCCTCCCCAATCAACAAATACCTTTGGAGATTTAGGAGGTGAAATTACGTCAACATGACACCCCCCCATAATTGTAGCTTCCTAAAGCCCAAGCATCATGCAAAGATGGATAAATTTGGCTTTGGATAAAGGCTTAGTGAAGATATCATCTACCTAATCATTTGTTTTGCAATATTCAAGAGAGACAACATTCTCATGAACCAACGGTCTAAAATAGTGGCCATAGAGCTCAACATGTTTCATCTTTTTGTGGGAAACAAGATTATCTACAACTTGAATGGCACTCTGACTGTCATGGTAGATTGTAGTCAAGGTCAGAATAGGAAAGAAAAGTTCACCTAAAATTTTGTGGATCCAGATGATCTATGTACCTACATGAACAATGCCACAATATTTTCCTTCTATAGCCGACAAGGAGACGACCTTCTATTTCTTGCATGACCAAAACAACGGTCTAGTACTGAAGTGAAACACATATCCAGAAGTGGAATTTTGATCATCAGAGTCAGTGAAGTCGACCAATGAATATGAACTTCAACAATACTTGATACCAAAATGAGGGGTACGCTTGAGATAACGGACAATTCGGTTGACTTCATTCCAGTGGCTTTCTCCGAGGTCTTGCATAAACCGAGAAACCACACTAACATCAAAGGAAATGTCAGACCGACTATGAGTAATGTAAATAACACTGCCAACCAATTGTCAATAAAGTGTAGCACCAACTTTGGGAGTTTGACAAGTTTTGGTGAGATTTACTCCAAATTGAAATGGAGTAGCACAATGATTACAATTTTCCATCCTAAATTGTGTCAAAAGATCCACTACATATTTATATTGAGAAATTAAAAAAACATCACATTGTGGTAATACTTGAAGACCCCAAAAACAATGCAAAGTAGCAAGATTTGTCATGTTAGAGGAGTCAACAAGTTGTGTCTTCAATCTAAGAACGAGATCAATGTTATTGCTAGTAATGACAATGTCATCAACATATATAACAACAATCAAAGTGTCTTCATTGGTATGGAGTACATACAAGCTATGATCACATTACAACATTTGAAACCAAGTCGAAGAAACAAATTGTCGATCTTAGCATACCAAGCTCGCAGAGCTTGGTTCAAACCATAAAGGGACTTCTTGAGTCGACAAACTAGGTTATAATATGTCACAAAACTAAGAGGTTATTCCATGAAAATTTCTTAAGATAGATCTCCATGAAGAAAAACACTCTTCGCATCCATTTGATGCATTTTCCATCCAAATCGAGCAACAAGGGAAATAATCAATCGAACAGAGTTCATCTTGGCAACAGGGGCAAAGGTATCAATGTAGTCAATGCCTTCTTGTTGGGAAAATCCCTTAGCAACCAAGCAATCTTTATGACATTCAATAACACCTTTAGAGGTAAATTTTGACTTGTAGATCCATCGACACTTCACAACATTCCTTCCTTGTAGTTGAGGAACTAATTCCCAAGTGTGGTTCTTGGACAAATAATCAATTTTTGTCTACATTGCATGTTCCCATTCAGGTTGACCATGAGCCTTCGAGTAGGTAACAAGATCATAAGTTTCAAGTACACGAGTCATCAATGCAACATTGGCATGCTGCTTTTGACTTCAAGTTTTTTGTCCAGAGGAAATATCACCGCCATCAGGTCCAACAGCTTCATTTGTCTTGGTAGCCTATTTGGGTAGACAATAAATGGGTGAATTGTTGTTCA
>SNQJ01S0206320.1:0-10343 GCA_010110895.2 Picea sitchensis | reverse complement strand
TGGTTTCTCTAGCACCAACTAGAAGGAAGAACCAACTCCCTGAGTGTTTCCAGCACCAACTTCCAATCATACAGGCACCAACCTGTATAACAGAGAACAAGAGTTCTCCCTTGCACCACCCTGCCACCCTAGTTTCTCTGGATGCAACCAGATGGAAGATACAACTCCTTGTGTTCAAGCACCCACTTGAACCTATGAGGACAACAGTCCTCCCTAGCACCTCCCATCCACCCTGTAATATAAATCTTTGCTACTGAAACCTATTACAGTGATATGATGTTCAACAATGGCTTACTAGACTCATCACTGTTCTGCTGCATTTCGTTGTTCTGTCTGCCTCACTCCTTTCTGCACACATGACTTGCGTTATCTGTTCTTCTGCTTTTTATGCTCTGTGCGCCATGTCCATTCACTGCACAGATCCTCTTCTGTTCAATTCAGCTTCTGCACTCTCCTCCTTCTTCACACATGACTCACCTTCACCAACAACAACCACAGCAAACTCCAACAACAACTCCCTTTTCTTCTCTGTACCGTGTATATATATTCCTTCTGTGGCTCTTGTGCATGCAATATTTGCCATTCTTCTGCATGCTCATACCGCGCCAATCTATTCCACATCTCAAGTGCTCTGCGTGATCATCATCGCGACTCTTCAACTTCTCTGGCAGTTCAACCCCTGTGTCTAGCATCACTAGGTGTTAAGCCGAGATTCCTTTTTCTCTCTGGCAGTTGAGACTCTTCGTCTTCTCTGTTACAGTTGAGCTCATCCTTTCTATTTTAGTCACGAGCTCAAACTCTCATCCATCTGTCAATTTCATCCACGAATCGTCTTCATTCCACTGGCTGATTCCATGTGACTCTTCAGCTCCTCTGGAAATCACACCAAAGTCTCTCCGCATCCTCTAGTAGAAACCATCAATGGTTTCTACTGTGTCGTGCAACAGTATCCCTCCGATCTTGTTCAAATTCACCTGCACCGTTGGATTGATTCCATGGGATCTTGCATTCATTTCGGCATTTCGGCATTCGGCAATTCTGTGTTGAGTGTCTCGACACTTCATTTCGCGATTTCCGAAGTTCCGATACAGAACTTTTCTACACTAGCTCCTTCCCCAATATGACTATGGTCATAACCAAGCGCCTATGCCAAAAAGCGCTTTTCACGAATTCGCATTTCGTGAGTCTGAAGAAGAGACATCTCGACTCTCCAAGTCACGATCCCCGATACCCCGAAATGGCGTGGGATCAATGGTCCTGATCAGAGCTTCATTCAATGGCTGGGATTGAATCGCAATTTCGCATATCGCGAAATCGACATTCTTGTTGCATTGTTTGCTTGCCTCTCCATGTTGCGATCCCCGAAACTTTGATATGGAGTTAGATCGACGGTCCATATCTGAGCTTGATCTGATGGCTCAGATTACATCGAGATTTCACATATCGCGATATCGGGATTCATGTGGTGAATGTTCTCTTGTCTCTCTATGTCGCGATTCATGAAACTTCGATATGGAGTAAGTCTGCTGATGTCACATGTGTTAAATAACTGCCACATGTCACCCTGATTTGTGACTTACATGTGCTTGGAATGTTGAATCAGTCTGACACTTGTCATTACCTGGTTGTGCGACGTGTTCCTAGCTGACGTGGTTTGCTGACGTGAGTCGGATCGACGGTCCAGATGTGATCTTGATTTGACATCTCAGATTACGTCGCGATTTTGCATATCGCAAAATCGAGATTTCTGTGGATGATATTACTTGTCATCTCCAACTCTCAATCCCCGAAACTCTGACAGGGAGTCGGATCAACGGTCCACATAACCCCCTGAGATGGACGGTCCTCCTGCTTTCAGGATTTTGTGAGCCCTCTACTCCTTGCACTTTAAAGATTGTGCAGGCTCTCCTCGATCCAATGGTGGTCGAACCCTGCGCTCAGATCTAACGCGTGAGATCTATCCTCCTCTTCAACGCACTCTTCTTGTCTATATTCATATCTGACGACCCTCATTCTGTCGAAAATTTTGGATGGGATCCAACGATCAGAAATGCTTCACAAACTTTACGGGACTCCATCATGCCTGATCAACGTTGCGTTGCCTCCGATCATTCGATCTTCCTGGAATTATCTTCTATTTGCCTGTTGATCATCGCAGCTGTACTCAAGCCATCATTACTGCTGTACTTGCCATCAATGACAAGTCTTACGCTACCTGTAAAACATACTAAACATCCTATGTACTATCTCTTATGATCTTATCAAGGTTGCTCTGCAGCTTCTTCCCAAAATACTTCTGGTGCCCGTCTATTACATTCTTCATTGTTGTACTTGCCATCAATGACAACCTGTTTAAACATTTCCAACAATGTGCTTTGTCTGTCAATTTTTATACCGTGGAACTCCAACTGTTCTTTACAGGACACGAAACAATACAATTGAATTTTTTTGCCAACTGGCCCGCAGATCCACCTGATAATTTCTATGGCGTTGTGACACAAATGTAGTATGTGGCTTGTTTTAGCAAATTTCCTTGATCGATGAACTTGGTCAAATTATTGTCCTTGAATAATTTGAAATCAATGAATATATAGTGTGTGAAGTGCAATTGTGCTATCATATCAACAAGAGGCCCTTAAAATTCAAATTGGTCGTTGTTTTGGCATTTTTTCTTACTCGATGAACTTGGTAAAATTAATGTCCTGGAATAATTTGAAATAAATGAATATATATTGTGCGGAGTACAATTGTGCTATCATATAAACAAGAGGCCCTTAAAATTCAAATTGGTCCTTGTTATGCTTGCGGTGATGGAATTTTTAAAAAACTTTCTTTTGTTTCCTTCACTTTTTAAAAAAATAAGTGATTTAACATCCTTTAATAATTTAATGTAATTCACTTGTACAATATCAATGTTTAATATTAATAATTTAGTATTTGAAAATAATGTTTTCAGATAAAGTTAGATAGGATGACCATCCCTAAAAAATTGCAATCTTGAACCCGCCAGTCGTGGAGTCTTGTCGATTTGTATGTCGGGTAACTCTGAGTGTTGTTTGGAGGACACCGGACAATAAAAGTGCAATGTTGAGCCAAGCAGCCCGCAAGTCTACCTGTCAATTTGTATATCACGGAAGTGTGGGTGCTATTTGTAGGACACGGAACAATAGAGGCTCAATTTTCAGCCCGCCAGTATCTTAACCTCCATAGTGTTCATCAAGCTCTTGCTTGATTACTTTGCTAAAAAATCCTTTGTTTTTATGCCTTTGGACCTGCAATACAAGATACAAACAAAATGTCATTCCATTGCTTTTATGTCTTTATTACTTTGATAAAATTCCCTAAAGCAAAAGTGATGTGTCCTTTAAGTGAGTTAACCCTAGAATTATGTTATACACTATCCTAAGTCTAATCCTATTATCGAAACTAGTGTATGGACCAAATTCTAGAGTCGAGGCCACTTCCTAAGTCATCACACTACTTACCAAATACATAAGACAAAGATCATAAGTCAACATTAAGATCAGGTCATAGGCGCGGGCTCAAGCCAAGCCTCGCGTGTTTTAAGCAAATCTTAAGTTTGTCAAGCACTTACATATACCAAAGCTAAATTCCACTCCACTTGTCAAAGCAAATAAATAGACATACACATGTCTAATTCTCTTTCTAAGCCACAAAGCAGTTACAAGTCTACATGCAAGCACCGAGTCCAAATGCCTGATTTTGCAGGCAGAGAATGTGTACGCAGCAGATTTGGTGAAGTATAGTTGCGTTTTGGATAGTTGGACAGGTAAAAAGACAACAAGTTGCATGAAAATCGAACTACGAGGAGCTAGATGTCATACAGGTGTCAAGAAGATTGTGTTATCTGCCAAAATTATGGGAATTGATGGCACTGTAACCTTGAAAGCCAAATTATTCAATTGTTGAATAAATGGATAGCATGATGACTTCATAGGGTTTTGACAGGTCCGAGTTTACCCATTTGAGATCGTAGATGACAGTGTTACATAACGCATTATACAGGCGTTGCTAGGGTATTACTATTGTAGCGCTAGGATTCCATTAGCAGTTTGACCCAAAATGAAGGAAATTAAATTTCCTGACTGCAACATTAACAAAATTATAGAGGGCAGAGCTGTCGACCCTCTAGAGGTGCTATATCCTTATCATGGCCAGATATCAGTCGTACATTACAGAGGCATTCTTCTCCTGTTCAGTGGTTGTTGTTAGAAAAGGAACTGAAGGTTCACCAAGGCTGTGTGAATGCACTAGCATGGAATTCAAAAGGTTCTCTTCTAGTGTCTGGATCGGATGATGCAAGGATTAACATCTGGAGCTATGAAAGTAGAAATTATTACATGGTATTGACACCGGTCAATCCTGGATACATTTTTCTATTGTACTAAGACTCTTATCTTGATAATAGAATCACAGTCTTCTTTTGCTATCAATATCAGATTCTTTCATATATCTCATTATTCTGCACTTTATTTCAGTTTAGCTCAGCTTCTAAGAACTATCATCTTCTTATTAAGCTCATGAACTTGAATTAAAGGACTTCTTGCTATCTTGTATGACCCTGCACATTGTTGTATTTGGTTATCTAGACTAGTATTCTTCATCCCTTGTTCAACTTTGTTGTCTGATTATTGATTTCTAAAAGCACTGTCTTATTCGAGTGCATGATAAGTGGTCACTTTCATTAGATTTTGATTTATCCCATTGTTCCAAGCATACCTATTTTACCATATTCTTAAGTTAACAAGCATCTGTGGCCTACAACCCCAAAGAGTTTCTTGGAGTGATAACAAATTGGCGTCGTTGCCGGGGAGAGGAGATTGAAGCTCAGCTTCCCTGGGAAACGACATTAGATATACTCCTTGATGATAGACAAGGATTAGACATTACATTGGTTGTAATCATCTATCTGGCGACCCCATGAAGGACGAATTCAGTGGCGACTCCATGAAGGATGAATTTGGTGGCAACTCCATGAAGGACGAATCTGTTGGCGAGTCCACTGGTATATAAATGAACCAGATCTTAGCAAAGAGGTATGCGTTCTGCAATTTCTCAAGTATTTCCAGCTACCCTCATCCAGTACCTAGTAGAGATGAATGGGAACACATCCTTCCCAGATTTTGAGGAGAAAAATGGGAAGTACCAGCTAAACATTTGTTGGATTTTCATGAGTTTATTCATCGGCTCCAGATTATACATGAAGATGTTAAGATTAAACTTTTCAAGTATTCATTAGAGGGGATAGCCCTTGATTGGTGCAGGTCTCTTCCAACTTCAAGCATTCACTCATTGGCAATTTTTCATTATGCTTTCCATTTGTTTTGTAAAGATGAATTTCCAGCTGAAGGTCTCTTTGAAGATTGTTGTTATGAATTTGATAAGCATGTTCAGCAGGAAGTAGTCTTTTCTTATGTTTGTCAAGATGAAAATTATGTTGTTAAGGAAGATATTCATGATACAAATAAGAATTGCATAGCTGTAAATGCATCAGACCTTATCTCTATTACACCTGCTGCCTTTGATTACATGAAGAAACAGTTAGAGAAGAAGTTTTTTCTGAACCTTTTCAAGAGGTTGCCTACGATATGTTTTCACTTGTGATTGGGGAGAAGGATCTGAAGACTGTCTGTCTTTCTTCGCATGATTCAGGATTTTTCTGCTCACCTATTGTTGATAAGTATGCAGATGCAGTAGAGCAGACCCTTAGAGCAGACCCTTACTTCAAGGGATGTTGATTTTAACAGTAGCCAGCCCATATATGACATTTATGAATCTGATTTCGACGAACCCTTTTCTTTGCCCATAAAGGAACGACATCATGTTATAATTAGCCATTCCATGTTTGCAGAAGACATTGAATATGATGAGTTTAATTTGGCTGAAGATTTTGGGTCTTCTCTTCTGTTTATAACGCCTCATGAACAGAAAATTGAAATCACCTACGAAGAAGATATCTCTCATCATGATCAAGAAATTTCTCATCCAAATTATGATAGCCATGAGGATGCCTTTAACATTGTATCAAATTCATATATTAAAGATGATTGTCATGATGATCAGATTGTTTCTTTCGAAACCTTTAAAGATGATGATCAGATTATTCCTTCTGAAAACTTTGAAGATGTTGAGCAGATTGACATATCAGTAGAAGACAGTTTCAGATCTGCAACAAATAGTAAGGACAGCTTTCAGTTTTTTGATTTGCAGACACAAGGGAATTGCAGCACACATGAAGAAGAGGATGATGAGGGCAGCTTAGAGTTTCCATATTTTCAAGGACTGTCTAATCTTCAGCTAGAACATCAGGAAGATTGCAGCAGATACAACGAGAGAGATGATGTGCTGAAAATTTCATATCAACAGTCCATCCTATGTTTTTCCAACAGATCTCGAACACCCTGCATTCAACAGTGATGGTGAAGAAGAGCAGAGAGGTTCAGATCAGCAATTGAGTTTGCATTCTCTTTCAACATAAGAAGAATAATTTACATTCAGCATTGAGACCAGTGAAAGCAATCAACAGCTGCAATATAGTCAGTTGGATCGACAGCTCAAAGAGGTATTTCCTTATGACATTTATGACCATGTTGATAACTATTTGGAATCTATGAGCAGAAAATGTGTTAAAGTACTTTTTCCAGAAGAAGATTATCTTTATCATATGTTCAAACCTCTTTCCTGCATGATATGGGTTCTATTATTTTTCGGGTCAAGATCTAGCATGATGTCAGTAAATTAGTTCCTTACATGGCTTCATTGGAAGCATGACTTTACTTGATAAGAGGCAGTACAGTTGGTTAGTGTAGGGGTAGGCAGAAGAATAAGCTCTTCATATGAGCAGCTAGATTTTTTCATTTGTTGAGTTCATCAATATGCAGGACAAGCGATAGGCAAGCTACAGGTAGGTTATAGGTTTGCAGAGGAACAGTTGCATAGGCCAAATGACTCCATAGCCCAATAGATAAGGTGACTGGAACTACTAGGTTCTTGGAAACCTCACAGGGAGGTCTCCATCCCAGTTGGAGCCAAGTGTTAGCGATAAAAAATGCACTGGTATTTTGATGAGTATTTCCATCACTCTTCAAAATAATTTATCGTTTTCTTCAGTCTCTTTGCCAGTATCTTAACCTCCATAGTGTTCATCAAGCTCTTGTTTGATTACTTTGCTCAAAAATCCTTTGTTTTTATGCCTTTGGACCTACAATACAAGATACAAACAAAATGTCATTCCATTGTTTTTATGTCTTTATTACTTTGATAAAATTCCCTAAAGCAAAAGTGATGTGTCCTTTAAGTGAGTTAACCCTAGAATTATGTTATACACTATCCTAAGTCTGATCCTATTATCGAAACTAGTGTATGGACCAAAGTCTAGAGTCGAGGCCACTTCCTAAGTCATCACACTACTTACCTAATACATAAGACAAAGATCGTAAGTCAACATTAAGATCAGGTCATAGGCACGGGCTCAAGCCAAGCCTCATGTGTTTTAAGCTAATCTTAAGTTTGTCAAGCACTTACATATACCAAAGCTAAATTCCAGTCCACTTGTCAAAGCAAATAAATAGACATACACATGTCTAATTCTCTTTCTAAGCCACAGAGCAGTTACAAGTCTACATACAAGCACCGAGTCCAGATGCCCGATTTTGCAGGCAGAGAATGTGTACGCAGCAGATTTGGTGAAGTATAGCTGCGTTCTGGATAGTTTGACGGGTAAAAAGACAACAAGTTGCATGAAAATTGAACTACGAGGAGCTAGATGTCATACAGGTGTCAAGAAGATTGTGTTATCTACCAAAATTATGGGAATTGATGGCACCGTAACCTTGAATGCCAAATTATTCAATTGTTGAATAAATGGACAGCATGATGACTTCATAGGGTTTTGATAGGGCCGAGTTTTCCCATTTGAGATCGCAAATGCCAGTGTTACAGAACACATTATATAGGCGTTGCTAGGGTATTACTATTGTAGTGTTGGGATTTCATTGGCAGTTTGACCCAACATTAAGCAAATTAAATTTCCTGAATGCAACATTAACAAAATTATAGAGGGCAGAGTCGTCGACCCTCTAGAGGTGCCATATCCTTATCATGGCCAGATATCAGTCGTACATTACAGATGCATTCTTCTCATGTTCAGTGGTTGTTGTTAGAAAAGGAACTGAAGGTTCACCAAGGCTATGTGAATGCACTAGCATGGACTTAAAAAGGTTCTCTTCTAGTGTCTGGATCGGATGATGCAAGGATTAACATCTGGAGCTATGAAAGCAAAAATTATTACATGGTATTGACACTGGTCAATCCTGGATACATTTTTCTATTGTACTAAGACTCTTATCTTGATAATAGAATCACAGTCTTCTTTTGTTGTCAATGTCAGATTCTTTCATATATCTCATTATTCTGCACTTTATTTCAGTTTAGCTCAGCTTCTAAGAACTGTCATCTTCTTATTAAGCTCATGAACTTGAATTAAAGGACTTCTTGATGTCTTGTATGACCTTGCGCATTGTTGTATTTGGTTATCTAGACTAGTATTCTTCATCCCCTGTTCAACTTTGTTGTCTAATTATTGATTTCTAAAAGCACTGTCTTATTCGAATGCATGATAAGTGGTCACTTTCATTAGCTTTTGAGTTATCCCATTGTTCCAAGCATACCTATTTTACCATATTCTTAAGTTACCAAGCATCTTTGGCCTACAACCCCAAAGAGTTTCTTGGAGTGATAACAGATAGATGTACAATACTCGGTGTTTTTCTTATTTTTTTACATGGATTTTCTATTAAAAAATTTGCCTTCTATTCTTCGTTGCTGCTTCTTTTCTAGATTTAACACATGTTCTCATTGGCATGGTTCGGTGCTCTCGTACTTCTTCGATATTGTGTTTACTTAGGTTATTTTTTCTAAGATGGAACATCTAACAATTATATGACAATGTACTATGTCAATCCACCAGCCTTTTATGCAAACAAAAAATGGATTACACAGTTTCAAACCAACGTTCAATTCTATTCAGAATGCAGATAGAACATAGCAATACAATGTAGAATGTTGCAGCAAAATCGTTATTATTGTTTCTAGACATCCAATTATTAAGTTTTAATGCTAACAACCCATAATGCAAGAAGTTTAATACTTGAGTTAATATGTTGCAGTCATGGAACAATGTATCAAGAACACAGTTACACCCACACATTCCAATAAAATCTAATCTTCAACAAAGCATTTGTTGGCAATTAGTAGAAAATGAAGTTTAGTAGTTAAGTTAATATGTTACAGTCATGGAAGAATGTATCAAGAACATAGAAAATGAGGGTTTTGCAACACTGGGGCTTCTTTGAAACCAATTCGTGCTTACAAAAACTGCCTTTCGCCTTTCTATTTTCCCACTCTTTTATTCCCTGTAGTTTCTCTTCCTGGTTACTTAATCATTTTTTTCCCGAAAATGCCTTGCTGCGCAGCTTGCCAAATTCACGTGTTTCCAACGACTGCTTCCCCTTTTTTTAAATTGACCATACCACATTTGCGGCACAAAATCTATATTAAAGGGCAAAGCATTTCCTCTATAGTTATGAGTCCTGCAAACAGCACCCACAGTTCTGCATTATACAAATTGACAGCCGGACTTGCCGGCTTGGCTCACTAATAGAATGCCTCGGAGTTCCGTGATATACAAACTGACAAACGAAGCATACAAGCAAGAACCAAGTAAACTCGCGGATTGTATTCCTGGTTCACACTTGCACTCGTGCTCTTTTATCACGACACCGACCAAACGCTTCCCCATTCCATACCCAGAAACTTCTTCGACCGCGAATTCCTCGTAGGCAGGATCTAAATTGGACTTATGTTGTTCCATGACCTGCGAACAGTATCGTCACTTCCGCGATATACAAATTTTCAACCGGCCTTAGATCATACCCTCTTCCATATTACGGTCCACCTATCATGCCCTCTTCCGTGGTATACATTTTGCACTGAAAACTTTCGAGAAATACAATTTAACCGTCGAGTCCTCGCATATTTTGTGGAACTATTGTCACCCCCTTTTGAATCTCGTTTGTCCGCTTTCCATACTTTTCCATTTCTTCAAATTTCTTTGGCAAATCATCGGTTTGGCAGGTTGAAAAAATATCCAGTTCCTAGTCGTTGTTTCATGTGCCTGCGCCCCTTTGCAATTAGCAGTTGCCAATTATATATAAGATATTATTTCTAGGCATGCAATTAGAAATTTCCCTATTCCATAGTTAACCACTTTGCCGGAATTCCACAAATATACAAACCGGCCGCTGAACTACCCCATCATGATC
>SNQJ01S0206318.1:3536-13633 GCA_010110895.2 Picea sitchensis | reverse complement strand
GATAGATAGATAGATAGATAGATAGATAGATAGATAGATAGATAGATAGAGATATATATTCCAATTAAATTACAAAATAGTTACAATCCTAACTTCCTACAATGCATCCTTCTAACCCTAGGATAGGTGAGCACACTAATTCTAATTATAGATACAATTTTAGTGTGCATATCAAAATAGGGCACACAACACAAAACTGAACACACAAGCTAAACAAGGGGCATACACAACTAAACTGTAAACAAAATCTTCAAAAGTACAAAATAAAGCACCAATAATCCTTAGAGAGCACTATAATAAATTCCATGTGATTATAAACCCAAGATAGTATAATACTTTGTGTGAGGAGAGATAAGTTATTTTACCATTCTAATTCTGGGGTGTTCTTCGATCCACACTAGACATTCTTAAATCTTAGCATGTAGCAATCTATGCACTTAAGAGGATCACACTATAAGCTCTTTAATTTTGTGTCTTCAATAATCCATAGGTTGTCACTTAGTTCCACAATAAAGATGAACTATCTCCCTTTTCTTGATGTGAGAGGTGACAATTTATGTCTACTTACTAGCATGCCATTTGGATGGACAAGCATAGAATGCTTTGTGTTAATTTGTCATTTTTAGGTCAACTTAACTAATCGTTAAATATTATTAAATTATTTTATCAATAATTCAAGCTAAAATAAAATTTATGATTGCAATTTATAAAATATATTATATAATTGTTAAGTATTATTAAATTATTTTGATAATAATTCAAACTAAAATAATTTTTATAGATGCAATTTGCAAGATATATTATAATCCAAACATAAAATGCTTTGTGTTAATTTGTCATTTTTAAGTCAACTTAACTAATTGTTAAATATTATTAAATTATTTTATCAATAATTCAAACTAAAATAAAATTTATGAAAGAAAATTTACAAAATATATTATATAATTGTTAAGTATTATTAAATTATTTTGATAATAATTCAAACTAAAATAATTTTTATAGGTATAATGTGCAAGATATATTATAATCCAAACATAAAATGTTTTGTGTTAATTTGATATTTTTAAATCAACTTTACTAATCGTTAAATATTATTAAATTATTTTATAATAATTTAAACTAAAATAAAATTTATAAATACAATTTACAAAATATATTATATAATTTTTAAGTATTATTAAATTATTTTGATAATAATTCAAACTAAAATAATTTTTATGAATGCAATTTGCAAGATATATTATATAGTGTGAATTGTCTACATATTAAATAACTCAAGCATGAATTTATTAAATATTTTTAAACACCATGTCACTATATCTATTAAATATATTAAATATTTTTAAACACCATGTCACCATATCTATTAAATATATTAAATATTTTTAAACACCATATCACTGAGGTACTTAAATATATTTGATATATTTGAATGTACAAACATTGGACATTCTATATTTAAACATATATAAACTTAAATATAAACATCTTCCACAATTAACAATTTATTAAGTATATTATAAATATTTAGATAAATTTTATTATATTAATAAATATTTTATTTATTTATAATTTTATTTTTATATTTTAAATATATATTAATTTTAGATTTAAATAAATATTACAATTTTTGATTATTTTTATTTCACAATTTAATTTATTGTTTATAAAATATATAAACAATAATAAAAGACATCTTTCCCATACACATTTAGAAACGAAAATGATTAAAAATTAATTATATCTATAGTATATTTCTTTTGAAAAAAAAAGACTCTATTTTCTTTCTCCATGGTAGGGATCTTTTTAACAAATGAGTCTACTTTTTCACTGTTAGATTCTTAGATCCCACTTTTGTACTCTCTCAAATCCCAATTACTTAAAACATTTTAATGACAATGTATATTTATTAACATACCTTAAAGCATACCAATAATAAAATAAAAATTACCATCAATTAAATTGCATACAACAAAAATATATTGTAAATTGAAATTAAACTAAACTACGCTTCCAATCACTAGAACCTATTCATTATCATTGTCTAAAATACTTTGCTATGTTTGTCATCTTTATGACAAGCATTTGCTGATGTTGTTATGATCCAAACCATTGTCAAATTCACTGTAATTATCTTTCATGTCTGTAAAATGATCTACCAATTACTAAAACAGGTGAAAGGATTCTAAGTTCAATGAGAATTACGCCAAACTATCATGGTATGCAAGGCATGCATGTGAGATAGACCAAGCCAAACTATCATGGTATGGTATGCAACGCATGTATGTGAAATAGATCACATGCTTGTGTACGTATTCGCTTGTACTAAACAATCATTTGCTTAGTGCATGGTGGATAATGTTTGTCGCAAAACTTGCTAAAACATAAAATTCATGTCAATGGACTTGGGTGCAGCGATGGTCCCCACACATGGTTGTACATAGATTTTGAAATCCTTGCTCGATCCAAATATAAAATCAAATGCGCAAATTGGAAACGATCACTTAATGGATGGTTGACAGCAGGCCTGGAATTTGACGCGCTGCACGTATTTGGCATGCGAACCCATATTTGACATGTTGATATGAAATCTACACGTCATTGCTTACTTGATTGAAATTATGAGCCTGTCAAATGGACCTAAAACTACTTTAGATACCTGTCAAAAATTCGAATGGGTATTTACAAGTTATACTATAGAATCCTGTACATGCAGATCTATAGCCTCAATAAGGAGACTACCCAGATAGAAGATTAACACTGCCAAGATGTCAAGTATGACAGCTTATGACAAGGGCACATAATCATTTCTTCACGTGGAAACGGATCCACTAAATCTTGTAGCTGTGAGCGCATTTACCATTGTCCCTTCAATCTCTGGAATTGAGATTGATGAATTTGGCTCTGCCCTGAGCAGTATATTGTAAATGTGAACTTCACAAATTTCAGCTACGTGTTCAGTGTGGGCATCAGACTGCCTCTTATGCAGAAAAATAACAGATCTATTTTTCTAACATAGTTGAAATCCTTGTGATTTATGCCTTCTTTGCATTGCATTTGAAATATGTTATTTTATTTTATTTTATAACGATGAGAAGCCTTCTTAAGTTCAATATAAAAGAGAAGTTGTATATAATAATAAAATATGTTTTTATTTTAGCTTGAAATATATAAATTTTAAAATAAATCATTTTTTTTTAAACTATTTTTTAATATTTTTATTATAAAATAATTTGTATTTAAAATAAATAATATTTTTTAAAATAATTTTTTAATTAAATGAATTTGAATTGATTATTTAATCAACTCAAATTTTGTATATAAATTTTAAACCTAATCTATCATATATAATTTTAAATACAAAATAAATATTATTTAATATTTATATATAAACTATTAATATAAATTCATTTTCAATAAACAACTAGTTAAATTCCATTCCATTCATTATAGAAACAAAAAAAGCTATAAGAAACACATGACATATTTTGACTTGTTAAAGGCAATGGATTCTTTTTCTCCAAAAGTGCACCTCTTATTTTTCTGAACAATTATCCTAATATATAAAAACTTTTTTTTTTCTCAAAATGGACTTGAACTCAACTGAGGCTACTAAGGATTAATAAACTTATAGCAATTTGGTTTTATATTTATTATGATTATAGAAGAATATGTTGTTCCTAATTATCAGAAAGACAAAGTTTCAATAGTGATGGACACAATAAATTATGTTAGTGAATTTGAAAAGAAGGTTAAACAACTTGAAGATTTAAAATTTAGAGATTCAAAAAAATCTAAAAAAAACTACTATAATGGCAGTTATGAGAAATTGAAAGATATAAAAGTGGTAAATGATCATGTCTAAAATGTTTTAAAAACAAAATTTATTCCACTAAACTCTGGTTGTTTGTTCATTTTTATTATTGAGTGTATGTGGTTGATGCAATGGACCTAATGGATGCAACACTGTCACACATGAAAAAAAACAATAGTAAATGACACTTTGTGATTTACATAGAACTTAAAACTAAAGGCACTGAAAATTTATAACCGTCATTAAAAAAAATTGATAGGCAAATTATTTGAAATTCCAGGCCTGGTTGACAGTTTCGCCTTCACCATTTATAGTTAAATGTGATCTTTAATGTGGTTGTTGTCATGTGGTCAATGATCTACCTATACTTAAATTGAATCATAATGATGTACAAAGACATCTCGACCGCCATAAACTATGGGCGAATGGTTTATACATCTCAGCACTGCACCAACATTTTCCATTCCAATCTTCTTTACATTTTCCCACATTCTGACACTTGGGTGCTAACATTCATTCATATCTTGCCTTGCAATTCGCATTGATCATGTCGACCAAAACTTCCCATCATGATAAGAAGATTTGAAATGATTTTGATAATAGAGCGTGGAACTTTGACAACAAGACACAATGTGCATTACATAATGAATCAATTAGTTAGTGAATTTAATTTGTCTTTGTAAAGTAATTGCATTCATAGAAAATGATTTTATAACAAAATGTCCTATNTTAAGTATGGGAGAGATGTCTATATATATATATATATATATATATATATATATATATTATAAAATAAATTAATATATACAAAAAATTATTATATTTTATAATATTAATATTTTGTAATTTGGTCATAATATTTTTTAATACTTTAATATTAATGTATTGAACCAACATAGATCCATATCAATCTCAGATTTATCAAGTGTTGAGGTAAAAACCTTTTTTAAATGGATCTATGATGATTTAACCCAATATGGGAGAAATAACCATGTAACAAAACTCATTAAAATAAGTAGCATACCCCCAAGCTTGGGGAAAGAGAACTCCCAAGTGAATCAAGACAATATGTTGATTGAAAATAAGAGATGTGTGTTGGATGGTTCATGGATAACCAATAGAGTATACATTGAATATGGTCCATGAATAATGTATTAAAATGATCTTTCAAATGGTTAAGCATTGTCATATTTCTAAATGTATATGGAATAATTTTTTAGGAGGAATCATTTGCTTGTTTCCAAGTAACATCAATTAAAGGTGTGATGATAGTCATGTGTCACTTGTTCTTATGAGAAAATGGTCCATAACTTGGTGTGGTTCTTTCAAATGTACATATGACCATAGAAGATATTAAAATTGTTGAGAATTTATTAAGAATAGATTTTCCAAGAGAATAATGATTCCTTGATCTCCATGGATTACTTGAAATTGACAATGTATGATCAATTTCAACAAAATATTGGGTGGCCTTTACCAAGTTTTCATCTAATTGTTTTGCATTCTAGTAGTTTGAGGAGTTGTAGCGATGGGTTGTTAGAATATGAATAAAGAGACAATGGTGATACTTTGTTAAGAACATAAATAAATATTGGTGTTTACTTTCTATGTGGATCTACCATGTGAAGTCCATGCCAACTCTAGAAGGAACCTATATACTTCAGTTTTCACCAGCTGAAGAAAATGAATAGTTTTGTCTCTATGCACAAATGGTAGATTTGAAATCTAGAATGGCAACTCTTGATTGTCTCTCACATCAATAGTTTTCCTAATATTATTACTACTCCAATAATCTTGCTTACTTTTTTTTCCAATAGAAAATTCGCTTGAAATTATATATTAGATAATAATTTCATTTACATCTGCAGGATCATTTCAAAAAGAAATCTCCACTAATCCATTAGTACAATAATGTCTCCCAGCCAACAAGGCAAAAAATATAACTCAGGATCCAAATGTCGCCAAAGGAGTTATCCACCCAGAATCAAAATGGATTTCAAAACAGTACGAATATCAAAATAGTTCATCACCAAGAGAAGAACCTAGTCTCTAATCCCCATATCCAAAATATGCGCAAGTAACTATAATGACCATGATACCACTAGGCATCAAAATAGTTTTAACTGTGCTAGTGAACATGTCCTCCCATAATCCACCGAGTAGTATGTTAATATGCCTTTTTGTTCCAGCAGTCCTTGTTTGGAAAGAAGATCATCTTTTTTGTTGAACTCTCGGAGAATATGGTGAAAGCTAATTTCTTGGAAATTAGTGATCATTGCCTTTGTTATGCGCTTCCAGCCTTCAATATCAATAACATGTAATTTTGTTTTTTGATTCAGCCAATCTATTATCACCTTGGAATCACCCATTACCTGTAACCTTGTAAGATCCCAAATTTTTGCAAGAGTAAGAGTCACCCAGGCA
This sequence comes from Picea sitchensis, assembly GCA_010110895.2. Classification (NCBI taxonomy): domain Eukaryota; kingdom Viridiplantae; phylum Streptophyta; class Pinopsida; order Pinales; family Pinaceae; genus Picea; species Picea sitchensis. Next base: position 7,395 of record SNQJ01S0206318.1, on the reverse strand, counting down.
CCAAATAATTCAACTTTTGTATTTGTACCCATCCCACAATTGATCTTCCATCTGATAATATTCAAATATGGCTGCTTAATAACACCACCAACTCCACAGTTCATGCCTCCTCTGATAGAGGCCCCATCAAAGTAAGCAATGGTATTACCCTATGATTGTGTAATGGGCCTCCAGCTCCAAGTATTTATTTTCTTTGTATGTGCGTGAATGTTGAGCACCCCAATAGTCCTATATGCCACTGCCCAATCCGAGAGATTACTTTCCTCGAAGATCACCTGGTTCCTCTCAAGCCATATATACCAGCAAATGAGCACTGCCAGATTAGTTAGCACTATCTTATCCATCACCCAGGAGGCAAAGACATTGTTAAAATTGTTCCCAGACCACCAATTTTTTACTCTAATAAAACTAGTCGTTCTGGCCCAAACAATCTGAGAAAAGGAACAATGCACAAATAGATGGTCGGCGTCTTCAATATTTTTTTTGTAGAGAGGAAAAAAGAGAGGACCTTTCCATCCTCTTTTCCTTAAAACTTCCTAGGTTAATATTTTATTCTCGACCACCATCCATATAAAAAGTTTGATCTTTAGCTGGATGTTCCATTTCCACAAATTTATTTTCCATCTGGTCCAAATCGGGAAGTTTTGGGTTGAGATAAATGCTTTGTAGATATTTTTAACTGATATGTTACATGTGGCATCACCACCAGCCCATAATAGGGTGTCTTCAGTGTCCTGAAGTGAAACACCGACTCCATTTAATTCATTGCAATAGGTGTCCCATTCGGACGCAAGAATGCCCAACAAACCTAGCTCTGCGCTGCTAATCCACAACTCAATAAAGGTTATGGGATTATGTGAAACCTTAGCTAAAGCAAGGAATGATTTTTTTTTTATCCAAGATAGTAATTAACTCATCTGAGAGAATGGTTTTTTCTCCTAATCCTAGAACCCTATCTCTGCCAATGTTTATGAGTTGATCAGTACCCGGAGACCAACTCAACCAATGAATAATAACATGCACAGAATGGACTAGACTAGTCCACATTTTAGATGCTAAGCTGACCTTATGTGATGTCAACCTATACCAGTTGATAACCATGGTATTTGGTAAGTATTTATCCTTTAATACCTTCTTCCAGATGCCAACCTGCATGAGACCCTGCCAGAGCGTGTTCACAATCAGCATCGTGTTGAATAGTGTAAGGTTCCTAAAACCCCAGCCACCATTATTCTTCAGTCTAGAGAGTAAATCCCATATACACATATGGAAATGTTGACTGTCCTTTTGACCGTTCCAAAGAAAATGGAACATCAACTTTCTAATCTTTGATAGGACTGTTCGAGGAATAGTTTCCATTGACATCTAGTACACTGATTGACCCTCCAACACTGTTTTGATAAGGATGTATCTACCGCCCAAGGATAGTCACTGATTACACCAAATACTAATCTTTTTTGTTATTCTGGCCACCAACCAATCCCAATATTCTGCCTTATGTGCTCCAGTCTTTATATAGTAGCCCAAATATTTGAATCTCGAAGATAATTCACTGAAGGTATAAGGAAGTATGTTCTTGAAAGGGACCAGTTAAATATCCATAAGGCCTGCATAATGAACTGTAGTTTTGTTTGATTTACCATTAGTCCATAAGATTTGCAAAAAAAATAGATAATTTTGTCAATTTCCCACCATTCTTGCAGTGTGGCTCTTATCATAATAAGAACATCATCAATGAACAATAAATGTAAAATTTTATATAAACGAGATACTTTAATACCTGTAACGATACCTTCACCAATGGAATTATTTAGAAGTAAGTTCAGCCCCTCCATGATCAGTATAAAGAGTAATGGTGATAGAGGACACCCTTGACGGAGTCCCCTACTGCTTCTAAAAAACTATGTGGCCTTGCCATTTATCAAAACAACATATGTAGAAGAAGTTACACAAGCCACGATCCAATTGGTTAGCTGGATCTCGAATCCTTCCTTTATCAAGATAAGTCTTAATAGTTTCCAGTCAATGCAGTCATATGCCTTCTTTAGGTCCAATTTTAGAACCAACAACTTCAACTTTTTCTTTTTTATACTATGTAAGATTTCGTGAACCATTCCGACAACATCTTGAATCCTCCTCCCTTGAAGAAATCCCAGTTGTTCTGTCGAGAGAGATTTTGATAGGATAGGTTTGATTCAATTTGCAATGATTTTTGAGATCAATTTATAACACAAATTGCAAAGGGAGATCGGACGAAAATCATCAAAAGTGATAGGTTTATTAGCCTTCTGGATCAATGTAAGGAAAGTCGAATTTAAGTTTCCCACCACAACCCCAAGTCTCCTCGTTTCTTCCACCATATTGAGGAGATCCTCTCCCACTATATCAAAGAAGAAGGTGAATAATTTTGACAACCAACCGTCCAGCTCAAGGCTCTTTTCTTTTTTGAATTTGAATAGTACTTGCTTCAATACTTCCAATGTTACTGGTTTATAAATAATGTTCGATTCCTCATCATTTACCATCCATGGATATAAACCAACCATATGGAATTGTTCATTTGAATTTATCAAATCTTTTTCTTTATAAAACACTTTAAAATGATGAACAAATGCCTCCTTGATTAAAGCAGGAGCATTGCCTTCAAAGTAAAAAACACAAGCGTGGAGGAAAAGGAATGACATCTCAACATGACAAAGTTTCAAATCAGAAATTAACTCAGGAGTAAATCGAGTTGTTGAGATATTTTTGAAAGAAGCATTTTTAATATGTTGTGTTTGTAAAGTCGAATAGGACTATAAGGAGTTGTAGATATGGAGTGTTGACTCTTATCTGGTAATAACTGTTAGTTATTGTAATAGGACAAAGTAGGTAACCACTAAGAGTGATAGTATAGGTTGCAGACAGGATGAGAGAGCTCATGGAGCGAGTCCTTAGATATTTTGTTTTTGCATTGTAAAAGAATTAGGAATTATGAGATATAGATAAGAGAGATCAGTAGAACATAGTACAGTAGAAGGAATACTATGTAATTTGTTTTCATGAAGGAATAGAACAGACAAAAATGTCCCAAATCTTGGACTGTGTTCATTTGATGTATGAATGAATGAATGTTACATTATGTGTATGTGTTTTATTTCATTTTCGTTCATGTATGATTGTTCGATAAGTTGATTATATGAGTTCGTGATGAAACTAAATGAGTTTCAATTGTTTCTCTTCTAACACTCGTATGCATGGTGTGCATCTCCAATGCAAGGAGTGCGTTGATTGAGTCTCGGATTGACTCATAGGAGTTCAAAGAGAACAAAGGAAACTTAGACCAGGTGCAAGGTGTGCACAACGTCAAGGAGCGACCAAGTGTCAAAGAACCAGAACAGAGGAATGCCAGGTGGGCGAGAATAATTTCTTTTTAAGAAATCATTCGATCTGATTTATCGAAATCCTGAGAACGCAAGGTGTGCATGGGAAGTCAAAATCCTTTAAGGATCAAGATCAGAAGGGATATAACTTTTCAGAAGTGTTGATGAGATCCAAGAGTAGGACTCATAGGAGGAGCAAAGATTCAAAACCTTTGAAGACTGATAAATATTCTAAGTCGGGAGAAATTAGAAGATCAGGAGGAGGAGCGACAGTGGTCGTTGGATCACAGTGCCGAGAATCAACAGCCATATGATCTTTGTAAGGTGCATGAGCCTTAATGCTTCACATGCACAGGAGAGAGAACCTATCAAGATTTGAGACTTCAGATTTCTGAAGCCCGAAGAGCCGAAAATCCAAAGTGAAATATCAGTCGTTCGATCATCCGAAGCGGATCTGAGCCGTTGGATCGTTCGAGGCGAACCTCAAGCATTTGATC
>SNQJ01S0206317.1:0-11349 GCA_010110895.2 Picea sitchensis | reverse complement strand
CTGGGGGTTAGGAGAAGAAACCAATAACATCGCAGAAGCACTAAACCTTTGGCAAGGACTCATCCAAGCCCGTAAGCTAGCTATCTAAGACATTATGGTGATAGGAGACTCTCGGATCTTAATCCAAGCTCTGGCCACAAACATGTTGCCAAATCAAATGAACCTTCGGCAAATCACCAAGAAAATCTTGTGGCTCTCTCACTCCTTTCATAAAATCGACTTTTTTCATGTGCTTAGACAGCTCAACGACGAAGCAGACCAGGTTGTCAAAGTTGCCACCCTCTTGAGCAAGGGCCAACTCTCCATCAATGGAATTCTTTGCTTCGACCCTCTCCCTTAACGACACGTGGAGGGCACTCACTGGGACCTCCCGTGGCATGAGGTGCACGTTTTTTCCGAGCTCCTCGAAGTGTGGAAGCCCTCGGGCGATACCTTTGTCCGTCCCCTATCTCGCGCGAAGGTACTTCACTTACCCGTTCGCATCCCTTCATCACTCCTCGCATGTCCTTCGCCTCCCGTCACTCATGTCGTTCTGCTTTGAACCCATCCCCCTCCCGCATGGCACTCGCGCGAAGCTGCTTCCTCTCATGGCAACGCACGCTCGAAGCCTTGTTAAATTCGGGAAGGTGGCGTCCTTCTCCTACCTATCTTGATCTCTTGATACTGCCTAGTCTCTCACTTGGCTGGTGTGTTCAGTCCCTCCTCCTGCTCGCTCCTGGTCGTCTGATTTGGCTTGGTCCCCTACCTGGTTCTTGTATGTTGCCCTTGCTCGCACAATGGCGTCCAGCTCCAATTTAGCCTTCCCCCCCCAACCCCCCTCCCTCCCTGGAACTTGAAATTCGTAGGCTGAAGCGTACACTCAACGCACACAGAGGCTTCCTGCTTCGTCTGGATGGAGAAGGTGGTCGAAGGTTCGAAATGGTGGAAGAAGACCTCATCTAGCTCAGGGAGGAAGTAGTCGAAGCTCTCACTCACACAACACAACAAACTAACAGCAAAATTGTTGAACTAGAGGCACGAATTGAAAAGTTGGAACTCCAAGCTGCAGACTCAAGCCGCCAAACAAGTGCAGGTGCGAAGACGTCTCCAAGTGCAAGCTCCTTCACTCTGGATCCGAAGGCTTAATTATGGTTTATCTCTCTCCCGATTCTAGCTCCTTTTTGGCTCTCTGGTTTTTTCTTTATATGCAAGAGCACAGTCTCCCTTTGTATTACAGGCAGCCACAATGTAAGACGGACCTCAGTCTGTGTTTAGACTTTTTTGAACTCTCGAAAGTAGTGGGAATCTCGGAACTCTATATCAGAGTAGATCCTTATGTAATCTTGAAGCCCATGCACACAACGCAGGGCTAAATTTTGTAGATATTTCCACAGTGGTCATACCACTGCTATTAATATAAAAACCTCTTTCTTGTGTAAAAAAAAATAATACATAACAAAAAAACAATTATTATTATTACTGAGAACATCTTAGTATTTGTTTTTGCAATCAAAACTAAAAATAGTTAACAAGACGTTCTTATTTTTAATATATAAAAACTTTGTGGCATCTCCTCTTTGCCTTAATTTTATAAACATTTTCACTTTCACAAATTCTATTTATTTCTTTTGGATTGACTTGTTTTTCAAATTATATATATATATATATATATATATAAACTTTAATAAATATATTGCACTTTAACCACATGTCATTGCTAAATGAACCAATAGCCATTACTTAAAAAACATGAAAACCATATATTCCAAATTTTGTTTGTACCTTTGAATAAGAAGATGGCATAGATAGCCCCATGGGATAGCACAATTGGTAAGACTTGTGCATACTCTCTCGGTACGGTGGGAGGTCACAAGTTCAAGCCTTGTGTCCCCGGGGTTACGGTTTAGCACCCTTACCATCCACAAATGTGGGGAAGTATTGGTGAGTTTCCTGTGCCTATTTCCCTTTATTAATATTATAATTATGTATTTAAAGCACATGAGTACCATCCACGAACATGGGAAAGTATTGGTGAGTTTCCCACGCCTATTTCCCTTTATTAATATTATAATTATGTATTTAAAGTGACTCTAGAAACTACATAAAGGTCATGATTAAGAAAGTTAAGGATTGTGTTGTTGTATATATCATTAAAACTACATAAAGCTCGTGATTAAGAAAGTTAAGGATTTTGTTGTTGTATATATCATTAAATGATATGTTAAACTTTTATCATAGTCACAATAACACCGAATAAATATGATAAATGTTGAAACAACGGTAAATTACCTTTAAAATATTATTGAATGATATGTTAAACTTTTAGCATAGTCACAATAACATAGAATAAATAGGATAAATGCTGAAAAAATGGTAAATTACAAGATTTTAAAAATATAATCTTTTTTATTAATTTTATAACTAAATTTTCCTCGTGAGAAACATTGTATAACAAATCTCAGCACAAAACCCTATGGTATAAATGTTTGAAAAACAAACCCATTGTTTTGAATTATAGTTTGCAGTAAGTGGAGTGTTATTGACTGATATGGCTAGGTGTTTGATTTCCACATTAGTTGGGGTACTCATAAGAAGGGTTTGTAGGTTAAGATATCTTGAGGAGATTTTCCCAAGGGAGCTCATATAGCCATGAAAGAAATGCATTGTAACTAATAAGAAATTGGGCGAGCACGATGACATTCATGAGTAGATTTATCATGTGTACATGTTGTACGAAGATTAGTTCTTTTGTGATAGAGTGTGTCTTAGTTATTCTCTATGTATCTTTGTTCATTGTGTGGTTTTAATATATGTTTCTTTCATCTAGCTCATTGTTTCCTCTAGTTTATAGATACATCCTCTTCTCTCTGTGCTATTTTTTTCAACATACAATAAGATATGTGTACTCAGTTACATATCTCTGCTATATTTTTCCAGCATATAATAAGATAAGTTTGTAGTTCCTGATATTGAATTCAATCAAAATCAAGGGTAGAAAAATCCATGGATGTAGATATACTTCTTAATTTGTTTTTTTGAAAAGTTACTAAATTGGGATATCATGTTGCAAGTATAGCATGGTTCAAACGGACACCAGATTTTTCTGTGCTATAGCAGAGCTCTCCATCAATTATGAGAAGTTATCAAATGAATATCAAGAACAAAAGATGGTCCACTAAAATCCAAAGAATCGTATAACTTGAAGATATCTCTGAAAATGGATATATCAAGAACTTAGATGTAATTCAGGCCCTAGCCTATGCAGCAATTGCATATCCTTTTAATTATGATCCATTAAGAAAAGGGGGGTTTAGCTCCATAATCATCAAGATGACAATGGGCTATCTAGCCCTGGTAACTATAAAAATAATTTGCAAGATGAAAAAAATGTAAAGGGGGTTTAACTCCACAATCATCAAGATGATAATGAGCTATCTAGCCTTGATAACTATAAAAGTAATTTGCAAGATGAAAAAAATGTTCCCCATGCCAAGAACATTCATGCATGAATGATAGATAAGCAACATAAAATAAATGTTGTCCAATAAAATTGCAAGTTTCCTACATAAATGCAATAGTTTAATGATAAAGAACAAAAAGTGTTAGTGTTAACAACAAATCAATATCAATTATGTTATTTTCATTTTAGTTCAAGAAGGCTCTAATTGCACATTTATAGGCAATGGATGAAGGGAAAGAAGATGAATTATACCTTCGATAGAAAAAGACTGAAGCTACAAATAGCTCCTACTTTTATAATTGCTTCTCAAAAATGTTAATTGGCAACTCTGTGATACAGATGTTACAAGTTCCCTTTTTGGACTCTCCTTGTACCAAGGAAGCGATAGGATTGTTGTAAGAGCATCATTCTTATATATCAAATTCAGGAGTTCTCTGGCGAAAGAAAAGAGCTTTAAAAAAAATGATGCATGTGACAAATTCAATGAAGAGAAAAATAATGTGCAGTAAAAATCCAGATTAAAGCAGAGATTTAGAAAGAAAAATGATGCATATGACAAATTCTATGAAGAGATAAATAATGCACAAGAAACCTTCATGTTGACAATGATGATGAAATCTCACAACTTTCATGAATCTATTTTATTGACACACTCACTGCATCTTTCCTTTGTCAATGATCAACTTTACAGCATCCTCACCTTGGTCAATATCCCACAGAACCAAGTACTCGGCATTGCAATTAACATATTTTTCCAAGAAACTTCTTTCTGACATGATACAAACCCGTGGGAAAATCATCTTTCTTTTCAACACTTTCATAGACTTCAATGACTCTCTTATTCTATATCGAGGAATAATCCTCTTCTCCAAACTGAATGTTCCAGGTGGATATCAGTGGCCACCCACCTATTCCACTGGCTCAAAGAACGATTTTCCATTTTGGCAATTTTTTTACAGTTTTTCATGTCCCAAACTTCTGGGGTCGTTTTGGGTCCCTAAATGACATTTTTTAACGTTGTGGGGCCCAAGCGTTAGCTATAGACTTTTGGCTTGGGCCCAGTCAAAATGTGTACTCCTCAGATATACCTTTTTGATGAGGTATCGAGCACCCCAAACAGAGATCGTATGCAAACGTTACGCCCTCATGAAGTTGATGTATCAACTACCCCCATCAGGCCCCCCAAACCTTTTGGCATTTCATCTACCGAGGTTAGTTTTGGATGTTTAGGGTTTTATCATTTATGCTTTATGTTAAAAGGCATTTGGAGCCTCATTGTAAACATCTTCTTGCAAATGAGCATAGTCATCACATCTCTTCTCATAGATAAGTTGCCACCATTCAATCAAATTTGTTTCATTCTATATTTTTACAGTTTCAACATATTCCATTTATTAATAGAAGTCAAGTTTCAATGTATCTTTGTGTATCTTTGTGTTTCTTGCAATAAATCTATGTATTTCTTTGTTATATATATGTATTTCGTTTTGTTCCATTTATAAATCTGGATCATTGTACTTAAACAAAGCTTCATACTTAACAAGATCATCCAAAGGAAGTCCAATAGAATTGATCAGAAAATCCAGATTATGTTTCATTTTTTCCTCTGAAAGCCCCAAAACCCTCAGTCCCCTCTTTAAGACATCTGAAATTTGTTTCTCAAATAAACCCAAACTACTCAAACACCACCCTTTTCAATCTAATATTTCTTTTTCTATTCCCAATATTGAACGCAAAGCATATGCAAACATCATTGATCCCTCCTTGAGCCCCAAATCCTTTGCCTCTTTAAATGCCCCCATGATTTTTTCTCGTTGATCCCTTGAGCCCCAAATCCTCAACCTCTTTAAATGCCTCCATGACTTTTTTCTCTGAATAAAACACGAGCAAACATCATGTTGTTGCCACTAACTTTGATAACACGTCACTTTCAACACCCAATCTTTACAAGAGTGAACTCATAGATTTCAACTTATGCTCGTTGGATTTAAAGACTTGTCCATTAGTAGTAAGTAATTTGGAGATATACTCTTTCTTTATGAAAATCAGAAGGAAGTTGAACTTAGACTTAATGTTCCTTTCAGAATTAAGAAAAAAAAAACAACAGGGTTGCAAACGACCACCCTTCGAATATGGGCAGGGGTGGTCAAACCACAACCTTTTAACAACTCCAAAACTTCTTCCAAATTCTTGTTTGATTTGCGTCAAAGCAAGTGATTGTGATGTTTAAAGGCTTTTGTGATATCTTCCTATGTTAAACCGCAGTCGAGGAAAAATTCTATGAAAACACCCTTGTCTGGTGGGGTTGTGGCCAGGATTGTTGTATCGGTGCAGGAATTGGGGAATTTTAAGTCGGGTTTTGCATAAAATAAAGGAGGAGAAAGTAGAGAAATTCCCTCTAATGCATGATGGGAAGATAATGGGATTTGGTTGGTTATCATTCGTTTCCATATCTTCAACTGAATGGACATCCTTTGTGCTATGTAAAGGGGTAGAAAAGAATATTACTATGGTGGAAGTGAGGTATTTACCTCGAAGATGCTAGAGGGCTCGATCGTTGGATGCCTATAGCACATAAAGCTTGGGGATGGTTGAGAGACGAGAGCATTGGGAGCCAGGATCCAAGATCATTAACTAGGGTTTACTAGGGCTTTGGGCATCTACTTTTCATGAAGTATGTGTGATGAAATATAGACAAGAAAGCAAGTATGATCACTAATGGCATTACATTTCCAATGATCAAGTCACGATTATTTACTATGTTCGGGCGATAATTGTGTTCCTTTGAACTCATCCCAAACAGAACAATTCAGTTCAATACACAAAAAACAAAGGAGATCAGATTATTAAATAAGTGTAGCACAAATAATCAAGTAGAAGGGTAGTTGGTCACTCCCAAGGATAGCTGGCAATATTTCAGATTTGTTTTTCTTTAATTTTTTTTTTTTTTGACAATTTCACATCCAACCAGGGATAAATTGTCATTTCATTGTTTTCAACCCATCAGAAAATAAAATTAATGAATATTAAATATTAAAAATAATTTATATTTTGCAAAATATTAAATTTAATACATAAATATTATCAAACATTGGAAAAAATTATAGAATTTTTTATTATGACTAAGAAGTCAATATAGTTTGATCGAAAATCGATCGTTATATTCCCTACTTTGGCAGGGACTAAAAAAATGTATCAACTATTACTCAGATGAAATCAAGTTGGAAATCTAATTTAATGTTGCCACCTACTAATTCATCTATCCTAAAACCTTGCCATGCATGATGCTCAAGCCATACCCTCAAAACTAGTTCAAAGACTTGTGAAAACTCTAAGTGGGTCATCCGATTTCACAATGAGTCAAATGACATGTCGTTGAAAAGGTCTTAAGGTAAGTTAATCTTGAAATCTATAAATTTTTGTTCTAGTGCCCAACAATAACACTTTTTATGCTATGAACCTCTACCATCAAACTACCACCCCGAAACTAGTCCTGATCTTGCTAAAGTTTCAATAGTCAAGGGTCAAAACCAAACATATGATATATTATTGGAAAGGTCTTGAACAACCTTACATCATCGCCTAACTTGATTTTCTCTATAAGTTTGATTCAAACTAGAATCTGATTAATGAAGCCATGACTATGACAACACCGATGATGATGACGACAATGATGATGATGATGATGACAACAATGATGATGACGACGATGATGATGATGATGATGATGATGATGTTGATGATGACAATGACGATGATGATGGACATGATGATGACGATGACGATGATTATAGTGATGACAATGGTAATGAGGATGATGATGACAATGAAAACGATGATGATGATGATGGCAACGAAGACGATGATGATGACAATGTTGGCGATGATGATGAGGAGGAGGACGACAATGTTGATTATGGTGATGACAATGACAACAATGACGATGACGACGATGATGATGATGATGGCAATAATGACGATGGTGATGACGACGATGATGACAATGATGATGATGACGACGATGATGACAGTAATGACAATGATGATGATGATGACAATGACAATGGCGATGATGATGATGATGATGACAATGATGATGATGGCGACAATGATGGAGATGAGGAGGAGGAGGAGGAGGATGAAGACAATGTTGATTATGGTGATGACAATGACGATGATGGTGATGATGATGACGATGACGAAAATGACGATGGTGATGATGATGATGATGACGGTGATGATGGTGATGACAGTGGTGACCATGGCAATGACAATGATGATGATGAGGAGGAGGAGGACGACGACGATGATGACAATGATGGTGCAATATGACGATGATGATGAAGAGGAGGAGGAGGAGGACAATGACAACAATGGTCATTATGGTGATGACAATGACGATGACGATGACGATGGTGATGATGATGAAGACAATGGCGATGATGACAGTTATGACAATGTAGGAAATGATGATGATTTTGACAATGAAAATGACGATGACAACGACGATGACAATGATGATGATAATGATGACAACGACGATGATGATGACAATGGCGATGACGATGATGACGACAACGATTATGATAGTGATGACAATGACAATGACGATGATAATGACAATGGCATTAATGATGACAATGTCAATGATGATGATGATGACGACGATGATGAAAATGGTGAAGACGATGATGAAAATGATGATGATGATGAGGAGGAGGAGGATGACAATGACAATGTTGATTATGGTGATGACAATGATGACGAAAATGATGACAACGATGATGATGATGATGACGGTGATCACAATGGCCTTTTCATAGGTCTCTTCACATGCGTCGGACTTCCGACGAAAGTTCATCATAAGTTTGACGTATAGAGAATGCGTCAAACTTTCGACGAAAGTTCATCTGAAGTTCGACATATAAAGAACAAAGTTGTAATTATGATGAACATCGGGGAGTTGAGAAAAAATACTCAACGACACCATTAATATTACCCTTATCATCATAATATTTTATCAAATATCAACCTCATATGTACTAGTGTGCATAGATCCATAGTGTATTGTTCGTGTCTATAATCTATTTTGACATGGATCCATTGTCTATCTTGTTCATGGTCATGATCACTTATTTATATATACTTCATGGATCTATAGTGTATTTGATTTGGTAGCCATGCTTGTCCACACCTAAGCCTAGGTATGCTCGCCTCGGGAAGAGAGTGATATGATGCCTTGGTTTCTATTGTAGGTTCACTCTGGATCCAAAGTCTGGTGAAATCCACTTGCCCCACTCATCAACTTCCTCCATAGTGATATAATGTATTTCAACCATCATCTCCCCTTCTAACCTCACACATTAAGGGGCATCTATCATAACATATTTTGCCACCACAATAGCTTCCCTTATCCCCTTCATGATGCTTGGTCCCACCCATAATTATGTTAAAAAATCCTTCCTGGAAATCCACACACACTTCTGTCTCAATAAAGGAGCAAGTACTCACCCTTTCCCTTCAATAAAGGCATGAGTGCACTCAAAAATCACCAAAAAAATATTAAAACATGAAAAATTGTGTGCTCCTGAGTGGGGTTTATGGGAAATCCAATTTTGAAACTCTCTAAAACCGGTGCAAAACAGTCTCAACCATCTTGAAATGGTACAAAAGAGACCCAAAGGAATGAGAACCATACAAGCATCGTTATTATGTTGGAGTGGTCATCTAGCCCAAGGAGTTAAAGCCATCAAATTCATGAGGTTTTTATGACCTTCATGTCTTTGGAAATCATTGTTTCCCGAAGTCCATCTCCCATTCATGTCATGAGGCCTAAGATCCTTTGATCTTACTCACACTTGTAAGGAGATGAAATTAAGTGATGTAGTCTTGAGTGGCATGGGATCAGAGGAATCTAGATGACGGTTATGGACAATGCTTGTATAAAAATGAGGTACATTTCTTTGTATTTTTGTTATTGATAATAAAATGAAGATCTCTCTTCTTTCCCTCCCCTAAATTCTAAGTTGTTTGTATAGAATTCGATCTCCTTTTCAATATTTAGTTGAGGAACTAATTTACGTAATTAAATTAGTTAAAATAGTTATTTTGTTTTCATTTTCATTTCTACCAATCGCTCTAGGAAGGTTTGTTGTTTTTGTGTGTGTGAGTCTACAATATTGAACGAGAACAAGGATAGTTGGAGCAATGACAACCCACTACGATTGTCTCTTATCATTCATCTGAATTGGGTAAGACCTCCTACAACTAACTGATAGTTATCGAAAGATCATCATAAGCTATTTTTGGGAAAGATCAACATTTTTCTTTGAAAATTGCTCCATTAAGGCCAACCCTAGCCATAGGGCAGTTTAGTATCTGCAACAGAATGGTCAGATGTAAATGTATATTGCAAAAACTCCTCATTGAAAGTTGAGCTATGAAGTGCAGAAGTTGTTGCTATTGTATATTTTATTTTCTTGAAATATTCTTTCTGAACATGTGTCCATTTAAAGAGAACATCCTTTTTAATATTTTTCTATAGATGGTTAATGATTTTAGCAAAATCTAGCACAAATCTTTTGAGAAAGTTTATTTTGTTGAAAAAGAATAACATTACCTTCTTATTGATCAACATGGGAATCTATGTGATGGCTTTAGTTATTTCTGCATCAATCAGAATCCCATATTTTGAGATAATGTGGCTAATAATTTTACGTTATGATACTTCAAAAATTCTCTTCTTGGGATTAAGAGAAATGCCATATTTTTTACATATTTCAAAGATTACCTCAAGTGTTGTATGTGGCCTACCCTGTTTTTTTAATAAACATTTACATCATCAAAGCAAACCACTAGAATCTATTTTATGAGGCCCCTAAAATATATGTACATAGCTCATTGAAAAGTGGCTTCAATGTTAATCGGTCCAAAAGGGATTCGGTGATAGGCGAATGTTCCCCATTTTATACGAAATGTGATTTTTAGCCTCTTTGCTTCTGCCACCAATACTTGATTATAGTTTGAGAAAAACATCTAGAAGATAAAATGTCTCTAAACATATACTAGCTACAAGATCTTCTCCATTGGAGGAATAAGGTAGTTGTCTTTGTTGGATTCTCTGTTTACATTCTTAAAGTCTACACATAATCTGATTTCTCTTGATTTTTTCCTAACAAGAACAAGATTCGCTACCCATTTAGAATGTTTGACTTTAAAAATAATGTTATCATCTAGCGACATCTTCAACTCTTTCTATATCATTGGTTCTAACGTCGGATGCACTTTCCTCATCTTTTGCTAGAATGGTTTGACATGTTCCTTCAAGGGAATGAAATGTTGTATAATTCAAGTGTCATACGTATTCAAGTCAATATAATACTAAGTAAACATGTCCATATATTGCCTGAATAATTGGATGCAAGCTTGTCTTTTAGTTGGACAACAACAAGTTCCAAGGTTAACATTTTTTTGGTTTTTAGTGATAGCCAAATTAATCAGTTTGTGATTCATGGATGAGCTATTTGTCTTGACATTCACAAATCATTGAAATCTACTCTTTAGATCATACGATTTATCCAATGTTAAAACATTCCTTGGAATGAAAGCACCTTTAACATTTTTCATTCCATCTTAGCAATTTTGCAAGGCTTTTTCTTCATCATCAATCACTACATCTTTGAAAGTGTCTTCATTGGTCAAGAACTAGACACTATGTTGATCATCATTAAACACCCTCTAGTTAGTAACATTATCAAGAACTGATGGGATAAAAAGTAATTCAATAGTAAACCCATTGTTGATCGGAGTTAGTTTAGAAGCAACAATGGCCAACATATTAGCTGCTACATTCTTAGATAAGGGAATGGAAGTAATGTTTATTTATTTATTTTTATGCTAGGGGAATCAAC
>SNQJ01S0206316.1:16393-29328 GCA_010110895.2 Picea sitchensis | reverse complement strand
GATATTAGTGTGGGGAAATGGGCTCAATCTACAAAACATAAATTAGAACATAAATTTATGGGTTCTTTCACATTGATATCATGAAGAATTGAATGTAATAAGCCACTGATATCAAATGCAGGCCGCTAACTCTATCTGGAGAGGTCAAATCAAATTTACTCTCTTGTTGGCGTGTGCAGGCTGCTAACTTACTCTCTTGTTGGCGTGTGTAGGCGGTTGTCGTGTGCAGGTTGCTAACAATGCAGTCAGATTAGTATCTGACCTTCCCCATGGAGTTAGACTGGTAACAGGTCACGTGTTCGAATCCTCTAACCTCCAACATTTTCAAAGAAAACTACGAGGATATAGCGTTGGAATTTGCTTGGGAGGAGACAGGCGAGGTGGTTTATAGTGCAGATAAAAAGGCCTACCCTGCAATGTTTCAGGAGGAAGACCAAGAAGGCAATCTGGGGATCGATCTCATGAAGGAGTTGAAAGTGTCATTGGAAGTGTACATGTTCGGATTTGACAATGTACAAAAGCTCCTCCATTTTTTTATTGTTTGACATGTTAAAAGACCTTTGGCAGTTGATATGAACAATACAATCATCTGATATTTGCAAGCATAACATATGAAGTTTATCAGAAACAAAACTTCATTTTCGGGCATGCTGGAGGCGGTTCAGTGCAAGACCTTTTGATCTCATAGACAATGATTAAATGTATTTCATTTTTATTTGATGAAAAAGGAATCGAAAGAAACAAGCACACCAGAAAATACACAAGCTTAGTGACCACAAACCCCTTCTTCTCGCAAGTATCCACCACTGATCTATTTGTCGCATTCAATAGCCTTGAACAAGTTCTGATTCACCGAGCATCCGGTGATGTCAACGCACCACCCAGGGCACGTCTGCAACTACCAGGACCTTCTTTTCCCTTTGGCCCGAAGAGATGAAACACTCTCCAAATCCCCCTATCGGGACTTTCCTCTACCCATAGAGCTATCCTTATGAATCCCCTGTGTTATATCGGGAAATCGGACCTCGCGGGATCGCAAGTCCTACACTCGTGATAAATGGGTATTTCAAAACCTCGAAACCCGATGGGTCTCAATGCCAACGCTTCCTTGTTCATGTCGAGGGTTTCCCTATCGGGAATTCGGCATATGTGATGTGGTGTTTCACTGCCTCCCCAAATCCCCGATTCCACCTGTCGTCACCTTAAGGCAAGGTTCAATCTTCTGACACCTGTCCTCCACTCAACACACAATCGTATGGCTATCGCGTTTCGGAGTTTCAGAACTCCTCCTGCAGCGATTCTTTCAACAACGAAAATCTCGAAATGCCGAACCCCGATTCCTCGGGATCTCTCACCACATGTCCCTCCGATCAATGGTTCAGACCTCGTCGGGAAATCGCCAATCACGATTTCAATCTGCAAGCGTTTATCCACTTCGGAAACCCCGATGCCTCCAAACACCGACTCACTCAGATCTTCTGCCACATGTCCTCGACGATGAACAGTTCAAAGCGCTCGTCGGGAAATCGCGGATCGCGATTTCAATATGCAAGATTTCTACGTCCTCGGAAACCCTGATATCCCGATGGACGGAACCCCGATGGTCCTGATGTTTGACACATGTCCACTTGATATCAATGGCTGAGATCCTTCCAGGAAATCGTGGGTCACGATTTCGTTCTGCCCGAGTTTCAGGACCACGGAAACCCCGATATCCCGATGAGAAAATTCCTGATGACTCCTCCTCTACTCGTTGGGGCTTAAACCCTGTGCAACTCCACATGATCTGACGGCTGACGGGATTTCTCTAGTTCCCTCGGTGAATCCTAACCGTCGATTTCTCCCTCTCGAGGATCTCCCGGGAACGACTAAGTATTCCTTCTCAGCACTTGTTTTCTGACATCTGCACTTGCAACTCCTGCTCGAACCTTCCTTGGCCCGAACTTCCTACGTTCCCTTTCAATGATATTCCAAAGGTTCTATCCCTCTTGAGCTTATTCACTCTGACTCTCTCAGATACTTTGTGCACACTTCTCGTGCTCGACCTTCAACAACTCTCAAAGTGTTGAATCTCTTAGACTCTGTGTACTTCTGACAACATTAGTCTATGCTTTCCTTTTCTCAGACTAGCCACTAAGACTTCAAGTTCAACCCGCACCTTCCCTGCACAACTCTACCAACCTAAACCAACTTCTGGGTGAATGAGAATAAGGGTTTAATTGTCGAACCTCATCAACGCACTCTACGTGGATGAATTCAACTGCACTCTATGCAGGAATCTCCTGGCTCAGACAGAGAAACAATTGAAACTTATTCTCTCCTCTCTCTCTTAGACTTCAGTTAAAAAACCTGAAATCCTCATGCACAGCATATTCAAAGAAAATGCATAATAGAAACAAATATTCATGAGCACATAAACAACATACACAGAGAAACAACACCTGCCATGAAATTGAATCAAAGACTCTCTTCTATTAATTCAAAAACATCTATACATGGGTGTTCTTCACAAATTCTCTGCTTGCTCTCTCTTCTTTCCCCCTGAATAATTTGAATCCTGAATAATGTACAAAGGAGGGTGTCTATATCCGTTTTCCCTCTCGAACTCTAAACTGTCTAATCTAGACTTAAAACCTCTATCTACCTGCATTAACTAGATTAAATGCCTCCTCTCTAATTCAGACAATAGCATAATGCTCGAGGTCTGCTACTATACAACAAGCGCTCCTTCATAAATGTTTCATTGAAGGATATGGCACTTCATCTTAATTGAAAATTCAAAAAGAGTTATCAAGCTTATATGTCATGTGTAAAAAAAACACATGCGCTGGATCCACGCTTGTTGAGTTGGTGATGCTCCTGCATCATACTCCTCGGCTTGAAAACATTCATGGGCTCCTGTCCATGAGCTCCTGCATGGTCTGTCCATGATTTTGGATAACTTCTTCTGTCTCCCAGCTGACATCCTCCACTGGATGATTTTTCCACTTCACCAAATACTCGAAGTATTGCTTCCGTCTGGTTCTTTTACTGACCCTCTTGTCAAGTATGAACTCCATCTGTGGCCTTTCTACCATCGACATCTGCTTCTGCCACTGGATCTTTGGTTGCTCATCATTTCCAGTTCATGTTTCCTTAGCCTTAAATGGATATAAGTCTGAAACGTTGAATGTCGGAGATATTCCGATGTCATCCGGCAATTCAATGTCATTAGCATTTTCTCCCTATTTCTTCAGGACTCTGCATGGCCCAATTTTCTTCATTTTCAGTTTGTTGTATGTTCCCCTTGGGAACCTTTCTCTCCTCAGATGTGCCAGAACTAGATCACCAACTTTGAATTGAATTCGTCTCCGATGTTGATCTGCTCTGCGCTTGTATTCCTGGTTCGTTTCCAGCAATCGTTGCTTCACTCTGCTGTGAAATTCTTCCATCGCTTCTGTGAATTCTTCAGCTCTTGCACTCTTTGTGATTATCTGTTCTAAATCACTGAGTTCATATACTCCTCTTGGCTACCTGCCATATACAATTTCAAATGGGATTTTGCCTGTACTTCGATTCACTGAATCGTTGTACGGGAACTCTGCCTGTGGCAACACATTGTCCCAGCTGCTGTGGTGCTCTGTCACCAGGCTTCTGAGTAAATCTCCAAGACTTTTGTTGACCACCTCTATCTGCCCATCTATCTGTGGATGATAGGCAGAACTGAACATTAAGTTAGTCCCCATTTTCTTCCACAGTGTCCTCCAGAAACGTCCAATGAACTTTGTATCCCTGCCCGATACAATGCTTCTGGGTAAACCATGAAGTCTAACGATCTCCTTGAAAAATAGGTTTGTGATATGAGTTGCATCGCTGGTCTTATGGCATGGAATAAAATGTGCCATCTTTGAGAACTTGTCAACCACCAGAAAGATTGAATCATGTCCTCTTTGTGTCCTCGGCAATCCTAATACGAAATCCATGCTGATTTCATCCCACGACCTCTCAGGTATGGGTAAGGATTGATAGAATCCTGCATTCTGATTTCTTCCCTTTGAATGCTGACAAATCCTGCACCTGTCAACAAACTTCTTGACATATGTTTCCATCTTCGGCCAGAAATAGGCTTCACTTAGCTTTGCAAATGTCTTATCGTGGCCAAAATGTCCTGCTAATCCACCACTATGCTTTTCTTTTAGAAAATTCTCCCTCATGGAGCAATGTGGAATGCATAATTGATTGCCTCTGAATAACAGTCCATTTTGGATAAGGTAATCCATCCACGGGCTTCTGTCTCTGAGAACTGGATTCTCAGCTGCCTCGTATGCCTCTGCAAAATCTGCATCACCTGCATACATGTCCTTTAGATTTTCAAAACCCAAGGTTTTGACTCGGAACTCCTGCAACAACAAATATTTCCTGCTCAAAGCATCAGCCACTTTGTTAGCAGTCCCTGAAATGTGTTTAATTACAAATGTAAAATTATGCATATACTCTACCCATTTAGCATGTTTTTGATTCAACTTTTCTTGTTGACTTACAAACTGTAGTGCATGATTATCACTATATATAACAAATTCCTTGGGTATCAAGTAATGCCTCCACTTATTTAACGCCTGTATGATGGCATAAAATTCTTTATCATATGTTGAATACTTCACCTTGGCCTCATCCATCTTCTCGCTGAAATATGCAATTGTCATGTTCTCCTGACTTAAGACCGCTCCTATGGAAAAGCCACTTGCATCACACTTTACCTGGAAAAATTTCTGAAAATCTGGCAACACCAACACCGGTCGCTCTGTGATCTTCCGCTTCAACAGATTGAATCTCTTCTCTGTCGCTTCAGTCCAATGAAAATATTTATGTCTTTTCTTGACTGTGTCCATCATTTTTGCGCTAATTCCACTAAAATTCCTGATGAATTTCCTGTAGAAACTCGCCAGTCCATGAAAACTTCTCACCTCGAAAACATTTCTCGGTGATGGCCAACTTTTAATTACCTCAACTTTACTTGGATCCATCTTCAATTCGTTTTCTGATATGACAAACCCCAAGTAAATGAGTTCTCTCTTCATAAATGAATACTTCCTCATGTTGATCAACAACTTCTCTTGTTGTAGCTTCCTCATTACTGTAGCTAAATGCTTTAGATGCTCTTCCTTGGATTTGCTGAAAATCAAGATGTCATCCAAATAAGCAATGAAAAACTTACCAATAAACTCTTTCAGCACTTCATTCATCAACCTCATGAATGTACTTGGTGCATTCGTCAAGCCAAACGGCATGACCAACCACTCATACAAACCTTCATTAGTCTTGAAGGTTGTCTTCCATTCATCGCCTTCCCTCATGCGAATTTGATGGTATCCGCTTTTCAAATCAACTTTTGAAAAAAACTCTGCTCCACTCAAGCAGTCCATCAAGTCATCCATCCTCGGCAATGGAAACCTGTACCTGATGGTTATCTTATTGATGGCTCTGGAATCAGTGCACATTCTCCAACCTCCATCTTTCTTTGGACTCAGTACCGTTGGAACGACACACGAACTAAGACTTTCCCTGACCAGTCATTTATCTAGTAGTTCCTGTACCTGCCTTTTGACCTCTTCGTTCTCCTGTGGCGTCAACCTGTACGCTGCTTTGTTCAGAAAACTTGCTCCTAGTATGAGGTCTATATGATGGCTTATGCTCCTCATCGGCCGAAACGAATGAGGTAATTTGTCCACCACTATATCAGCGAACTCTTCCAGCAGTTCCTGAATTTCCTTTGGCAGATCATCCACTCTTGTGCTGGTCAAAACATTTTCGGTTTTCTGACCACAAAGAATTGTGGATCTTCATTCTTCTTTACTTTCGCCAGAAGTTCCTTCCCACTCATGAGAAGTATAGTGTTCCTCGGTTCTAGTTTTACTTCTTTATCCTTAATTGGATTCAATGTATGTGCTCTTCCATTCTTCTCCAAAGTGTACGTATTCATCTTCCCATCGTGAATTACGTTTCTGTCATATTGCCATGGTCTGCCTAGCAATACATGACATACATCCATAGGAATAACATCGCATAAAATCCTATCGTTGTATCTTCCTATCTTGATGTCAACTAAGAACTGTTTAGTGACATTTACCTGATGTCCCTTCTGCAGCAATGAAACTTTGTATGGCCTCGGGTGATCTGTTGTCTCCAGCTCTAGTTTCTCCACCATCTCGATCGAAACGATATTGTCTGTGCTTCCTCTATCCACAATGACCTGGCATTTCTTGTCTTTGGTCTTGCATGTGGTTCTAAAAATCCTGTTTCTTTGAACTGCGTCCTCCACCTCCTTCTCGGGTGTTAAGAGAACCTTATGCATCATCAATGACCTTTCGTCTTCTGCGTCTTCTTCCTCAGCATCTCGCCTCTGTGCTTGGGTGATGTGAGCTTCTCCTTTATCTGTCTTCCTATCTGGACAGTCAACTTCCTTGTGTCCATTTTTCCCACATGTGTAACATGTGATGATTCCTCCTCTGCCTCTTCCTCTACCTATGGTACGAGGAAATGTGTTCACGTCAGCATATCCTCCGCCTTGTTCTACCTGCTGCCTTCGCTGTTCAGCGTGCTGACCTCGCTGAGAACTTCCACCTCTTTCCATTTTGGTCTGAGGCTTCTTCCAGTCGTCCTTAGATTTCTGGAATCTCTCTTGAGCAACGCACTTACCTTTTGGTTGGCTCCTGCCTCAGCCTTGCTGTCCTAGCTTACGGTTTAGCTTTTCCTCAGCTCTTAACACTATCTGATACGCATCCTCAACCGTTTTGACGGTTGCCATACTCATCTCATCCTGGATATCATATCTTAAGCCATTCATATACCTGGAAACTTTTTCATCGTCGCTCTCTCGATGACCTGCTCTGATATTGAGCTTGTAAAATTCCTCGATGTACTCCTTCACCGTCATCAACTTATTTCTCAGGTTCTGCATCCTCCTGAACAGTGTGATCTGATAATCCCTTGGGATGAATTTTGCTTTCATCTTCGCAACCATTCGGTCCCAACTTTTAATATTTTGCTTACCTTTGCAGCGTCTATCTGCTTGAAGCTCGTCCCACCATAATGCTGTGTGTCCCTTCAATTTGGTGACATCATGTCTGAACTTTTTATCCTCTTCGATATCCTCATAATCAAGGTAGGTGTCAAGAGCTCTAATCCAATCCAACAACTCTTCTGCATCCAGATTTCCTTCATAAGTCGGAATGTCCATTTTTGTCTTTGAACTCATCCGGGCGATGGCTTTCATTAATCACTCATTTGGTGCATCTTTCGCTGGGATTTCTCCTGCTCCCTGTCTAGATTCACCTTCATCCTCAGATTCACTAGTATCTCCTGCATCAGCTTTGTGCCTCTGCTTCATTCCTATATCCACAATCATAGAGCGTAATTCTTGCAGTTGTATTTCTATTTCCAGATTCTGCCCTGGCCTACCTCTTTCTCTGGATGATTACCTTTCCCCCTCTGGATCAGGTGATTGTCTATCTCTTCTCCTTAGCGTCATGGTGAATTCTCCTTTCTTCTCTGCTACAGAAAACAGAGAGATTTTCTCTCTCTGATACCACTTTATGTCAACGTACCACCCAGGGCACGTCTACAACTACCATGACCTTCTTTTCCCTTTGGCCCGAAGAGATGAAACACTCTCCAAATCCCCCTATCAGGAATTTCCTCTACCCAGAGAGCTATCTTTATGACTCCCCTGTGTTATATCGGTAAATCGGACCTCGCGGGATCGCGAGTCCTGCACTCGTGATAAATGGGTATTTCAAAACCCCAAAACCCGATGGGTCTCAATGCCAATGCTTCCTTGTTCCTGTCGGGGGTTTCCCTATCAGGAATTCGGCATATGTGATGTGGTGTTTCACTACCTCCCCAAATCCCCGATGCCACCTGTCGTCACCTTAAGGCAAGGTTCAATATTCTAACACCTGTCCTCCACTCAACACGCAATTGTATGGCTATCATGTTTCGGAGTTTCGGAACTCCTCCTGCAACGATTATTTCAACAACGAAAATCCTGAAATGCCAAACCCCGATTCCTCGAGATCTCTCGCCACGTGTCCCTCCGCTCAACGGTTCAGACCTCATCGGGAAATCACCAATCGCAATTTCAATCTACAAGCGTTTCTCCACTCCGGAAACCCCAATGCCTCCAAACACCGACTCGCTCAGATCTCCTGCCACATGTCCTCGATGATGAACAATTCAAAGCGCTCGTCGGGAAATCGCGGATCGCGATTTCAATATGTGAGATTTCTACGTCCTCGGAAACCCCGATATCCCGATGGATGGAACCCCAACGCTCCTGATGTTTGACATGTGTCCACTTGAGATCAACGGCTGAGATCCTTCCAGGAAATCGCGGGTCGCGATTTCGTTCTTCCCGAGTTTCAGGACCATGGAAACCCCGATATCCCGATGATCAAATTCCTAATGACTCCTCCTCTGCTCGCTGGGGCTTAAACCCTACGCAACTCCACACGATCTGACGACTGACAGGATTTCGCTAGTTCCCTCGGTGAATCCTAACCGTCGATTTCTCCCTCTCGAGGATCTCCCGGGAACGACTAAGTATTCCTTCTCAACACTTGTTTTCTGACATCGGCACTTGCAGCTCCTGCTCGAACCTTCCTCGGCCCGAACTTTCTACGTTCCCTTTCAATGATATTCCAAAGGTTCTATCCCTATTGAGCTTATTCACTCTGACTCTCGTAGAGACTTTGTGCACACTTCTCGTGCTCGACCTTCAACAACTCTCAAAGTGTTGAATCTCTCAGACTCTGTGTACTTCTGACAACAGTAGTCTATGCCTTCCTTTGCTCAGACTAGCCACTGAGACTTCAAGTTTAGCCGGCACCTTCCCTGCACGACTCTACCAACCTAAACCAACTTCTGGGTGAATGAGAATAAGGGTTTAATTGTCGAGCCTCATCAACACACTCTACGCGGATGGATTCAACTGCACTCTATGCTGGAATCTCCTAGCTCAGACAAAGAAATAATTGAAACTTATTCTCTCCTCTCTCTCTTAGACTTCAGTTAAAAACCCTGAAATCCTCATGCACAACATATTCAAAGAAAATGCATAATAGAAACAAACATTCATGAGCACATAAACAACATACACAGAGAAACAACACCTGCCATGAAATTGAATCAAAGACTCTCTTCTATTAATTCAAAAACATCTGTACATGGGTGTTCTTCACAAATTCTCTTCTTCCTCTCTCTTCTTGCCCCCTGAATAATCCGAATCCTGAATAATGTACAAAGGAGGGTGTCTATATCCGTTTTCCCTCTCAAACTCTAAACTGTCTAATCTAGACTTAAAACCTCTACCTACCTGCATTAACTAGATTAAATGCCTCCTCTCTAATTCAGACAAGAGCGTAAGGCTCGAGGTCTTCTACAATACAAAAGGCGCTCCTTCATAAATGTTTCATTGAAGGATATGGCGCTTTATCTTAATTTAAAATTCAAAAAGAGTTATCAAGCTTATATGTCATGTGTAAAAAAAACACATGCGTTGGCTCCACGCTTACTGAGTTGGTGATGCTCCTGCATCATCCGGCCTTCTCAAGATGCTCCTGAAGGAATCTTACAGTTGGACTTCTGAAGCTCTTCTGGATCATCCTTTCACACTCTTCCTTAGTGGTGCCAGTGGAGCTAT
Organism: Picea sitchensis; assembly: GCA_010110895.2. Taxonomy (NCBI): domain Eukaryota; kingdom Viridiplantae; phylum Streptophyta; class Pinopsida; order Pinales; family Pinaceae; genus Picea; species Picea sitchensis. Next base: position 19,652 of record SNQJ01S0206316.1, on the reverse strand, counting down.
ATAGTGAGGATGCAACAGAGGAAGATGAAGGTTTCTTCTCAGCAGAGTCCTCCATTGCTGTGAGTGCGATGTTTACGAAGCTTCTTGGGGAAATTAGCTGATCAAAGTTAAACCCCTATACCCATCCGAGCTCTAAACCCCTATACCCATCCAAGCTCTTAAGTCATAAACCCTTGGACCTATTTGTTTAGGAGATAATTTCAGTATGAGAGCAAGAAACAAAGATTGCGAATGTTTTTCATTTCTTGGGTGATCTATTCTAGGGTTTCAACACACACAAAATAAAATAAAATAAAAAATAACAGTGGTGTTCAGTGCAGAGCGAGGGTTAGCGATGAATTCGTTATATTGTCGAAACATAGAGTATGAGGCTCGACATCACTCGTCGTTATCCACTAACAAGCATTCGATTTGTTACTTTCGTCTGGATTGATATGAAAATCCTAATCGATAGAGGAAAACCCAAGCAACTTGTGAGAATTGGAGACGCGACGTAGGTATAAAAGGCATTGAAGGATCTGAAGGATGAGCATAAATATGATAATATCTCCAGTTGAATTAGAATGGATGCAAATAAGAAGAGAATTAGGTCGTTAGGATGGCTGACAGAGTCGGGATTGATGCCCAGAAACAGAAGGCCATAGAAGGGGTGGGCATGTCTTAGCTGTTATAACTGAGGGATCAGCTCTATAGAACCCAAGAGGAAGCCAAGCGCAATAAGGACTCCGCCCTTGATGTTGATTTGCATCGCGCAAGGAAGAGGAATAATTTATGATCCAGTTGCAGCAAGCTTGCTTGCTAGGTCTCTCTTCTGGTGTTGAAGTTCCATGTTAGAGCAGCACAGTTTCATAACTTCAATTTCTAACGATGCAGCTAGCGCTATAAATGAAAGTAATGTAACAGCAATAGATCGGTGTAAGGTCCTTTCCTTCAAGACTTCCCTAGGGTTGTAACTATCCTCCGCCTGCTTATATAGGGTATAGCTGAATGCACGGTATAATAGTATGAAGGCGCTTTGGAGAAGCACGATGGTACTGGGTTAGCCTACTCTCTTTGCTCCTACCTTTGTTTCCGTTTATGGTTTTTATGCTGTTGAATCAACTCGGTTAGCTGGGTAAACAAAAAAAATTGGTGTTGCAACCCTTACTTCTGCTCGCTTTGATGCTAAGTCTACCTTCACCTTTTCTACCTTACACGTGGCTCTCCCCTATGCTACCTTATATCTCGCTACTTGATGATCTTATCATAAGACATATACATAAAGGCTCCTGCAGGTTGATTATCTTCTGATCTAGCTTTTCCATATTCGTTTTCTGGTTCATCGACACTAGCTATGGTTGGGTTTCCAATACCTTAACCCCTGAAAGATCCAATTAGTGGATATTTGATCAAAACCAAAAAGATATGAAAGTATTTGAAGGTTTAATTTGATGTATATAGGTTTCACCTATGTTTGTTGATTGAGAATGCACAGGAAGAAAAATGACTGAAGCGATGAGTGACGGAGATACAGCGACGGCCAGCCACACGAAGAAAGAATGAAGCCACTCGATCCAAACTTTTATCCACTCCTTTGATCCAATCCATAAAGATAAGTATAGATGCCTGGAACTGGATATGAAACCGAGAGGGATGCTTCACGGGGTGCTGTCACCTTGACTCTAGGTGGTGCTGATGAAGCAGCCCTCAATACTGTTAAGAAACTCCCTCGATAACTACTACTCTGAAACTACTTACTTAATTACTAATAACAATGATTAAGATTGCCTTTTCTATTACTATATCCACGCTCTCATCCTCCCCAATCACATCGGCAAGGACTTCTTCTCCGTTTCATTTCTTTGGAACGAAACACTCACTAAGGGGTCTTAAATGTGTCGATTTTTAATCCTTTTTTTTTCGTATTTATGATACATTGTTGGAGTATTTCTTCCTTGGCCTGACTAGACTCTGCGAGTATTTGATCTTGAAGTTCTTTTATTTCGGCTCTAACTGTCCTATCCTCTGACTAAATTTTTCAGATTCAATCCTCTTCATCTCAAGCTCACTTTCCAACTCAGGAAGTTTATTCACAGTTTCTTGCAGTTGTTTACATGCAACAAGTTCAGTTTGAAGCTTTGCTTCTCTTTCGTGCAATTCCTGCACTAATGTCAGTCCTTAGCTGACTCAACTCTATTAATTCATATGGTCGTGGATGTACTTGATCAGCTTTGGGAACTCTGGGGAAATATGCCATCAGAGAGTGCTTTTCACAAGGAAAACTCTCACTCGCTGAAATGTTTGAGCCCTGCTGAGAGCTAGCTACTTATTGTTTGTTATTTTTCAAAACTAAGTCCTCGGGAATGCCCAGATAGGGAACTGGAGGACCATTCTAGACACCCATTGTAGCTTCCACTTTGCCAAACACCAACGAAGTACGATCACCCTTCTTTGTTTGTTTCATTTGGTTTTGGTCTGATTTTCTTATATTTTGTGAATCCATTGGTAGTTTGGGACACCAATACTCCATTTTCCCTAGGTTTCAGAGTAGTGCTACCATTCCTGCTTCCAAATCTTGCAGCATGGTTTTGGTCTAACAATTTTGAATTTGCCCTTGGTATGTGTCACACAATTTCTTTCATCTTGAGATCTTGAAATTTAATTGTTATCACCTAAACTGGATTTCACCACCCCTATGAACGCAAGTGCCAAACATAGTAGACTGACCCTCTAGAATATAAGTCCTTGACCCATAAATATTACCAAGTTCTCACTTCTATCTGGGTTGTGCACAGACCAATTCTCCTACACAATCCAAACCATCCAGTGTCCTCCCAGTTCCATGAAGGGCATTTATATACCCAAGATGACATGAACCCATTTACCATCAGGATTTGCAGCGGTCGTTGTTGAATAGGCTAAAAGTATTCCCATATTACAGCTGCAACTAGACGTGTGATACAAAGTTCGAATCCCATGAGCAGCTCGACGTAATTGGGATTGGGTATTGGAATTTATGGAAAAGATTTCTATGCTCAAAATTATTGAATATGTCTTAAATATTTATGAGATAATAATTCAATCGGATTTAAATTTAAAATTTTGGGTATTGGAATTTACGGAAAAGATTTCTATGCTCTAAATTATTGAATATGTTTTAAATATTTCTGAAATAATAACTCATCAAATTTAACAATTACTTCCATAATTATTTTTATCTTTATTTTGGGAAGGCTCATAGGCTCTAAGAGTTAGAACCAGGGCTCTGATACCATATGTA
>SNQJ01S0206316.1:0-16383 GCA_010110895.2 Picea sitchensis | reverse complement strand
CATTCAATTAAATAGTTAATAATTTATTTTAATAATTAATACATTAATTACTTATACTAGTATACATGGGTAGGGTATGGGTGTGTAGCTAGCGGACACATATCTTATGCATGTACTAACGATAAACAATCATTGCCTCTAGTGCATAGTTCCTATATGATCACCAAGACATGTAGGACAATAGATCAAGTAATGCATCATTTAATAATTTTAACGAACTAAATTACACCCATTCATCAATAACTCATTGTCACACTTAAAATATCAATAGGAAATCAAAGAGGGTTTTAAACATGGTAGGAAACAAGTGAGTAAACAATAGTGGCATATCTAATCCCCAATCAATATTCTCATCTAACATCGAAGAATCCTTCCTTCCTAACCTACTTCCATCTTCCATCCTATCCTTTCCTCTGTTGGACTAAGCTAGAGCGTCAACTATATTGACCTAACTCCAGATAGAACCCGTAAGCGCAAGTGTCCTACATCTGGACCAAGCTTCCCCAACAGGCAACTAGAAGTCGTCATCACACGTCTAGGGTAGCATGACTTCACACAACCCTCCCATGACTCTAGGTTTTGGAGGATAAACGGTGGGAAATACCTCCACCCCTCCTCATAGAACTAGGATCAACACCCTACATCAAGCCATATTGTGAAACTACTGTTCTTAAAGTCACATCATCAAATATCCACTCTGGGTAAGTTGTGCATCCTGTCAAAACCACACTTACCATAGATCATAGTAATATTTTGAATAATAAATTAAATAGTAAGTACAACTTATAGCATAGAATATCTTCTTGATGTCCACGACATCCCAGTTACCTCAATACTATAGTCAGTTGGCTATCACATAGCTCATCATCGTGTAGGTTAGTTCACAAATAACACATATTGATGCAAATACATCCCAAATTTATATAAGAATTCATATTTGCATTGATGCTCAATTAAGAAATGTATTCCTATTTACATCATGCATTGCATCTATTATGCCTTCAGAACATACTTGAATTGGTATACATGCACCGAACTTACCCATTTTAATTTTCATGTTTAAATAATCAAATAACTATCTTTTTCATGAGCATATATCATGTAACATACAAATATGTCTAGAGGTACACATCTCAATGTCTAAGAAATTCTAACCGAGTCCAAACAAATGCTAAACTTTGAATTATTAAGATTAATAAACAATAATGTTCTAACTACCCAAGGTCAAAATATGGGGTGTTACACTGTGTCTAAACCTCTCTCTCTAGGTGAGGGAGGTGGTTGTTGTTGAACAGGCAGGTTACCAAGTCTGTGAGTGACTCTCTCCATGTGAAAAAGTGCACAGAGGAAGTGAGAACTCCTAGAAGGATTCATGTAACTCCCACAGAGCTCGAATACTTTAAGTACAGTCTATTGCTGAATCCCAAGGCACGTAAGGTTTAGCAGCCGAAGGACTATCTTGGTGACAGTGAACATGTATACTCTTGGGGTGGGACATGCATGTGGGGAATGTGATTCCATGAGCAGTGGGTGTAAGTGACTCTTGTGAGAGAATCCTTCCTCTATAACTATGTGTAATGTTGTTGACCTTTCCTAGCCTAGGAGTTCCTTTCCTGGTGGAGCTTAGTCCCATCTCGGGGGTGACCTACTGCTGAGAGTGATGATCAGTGTGGTCTAAGGCTGGGAGGTTCGTGGAAGGTCTGCACGCAGTTAGTGGATTTACACCAGTTTAAAAGATAAGTGTTAATTTTTTACTTAACCTGTATGTGATGCATGTCTGTGATGCTTGTATGATCATCATGTATTCCGCCGTAATCATGAATTATTGTTAATACTATGGATTATGTATATTAGCAGTAATTATGTTTTGTCTCTGAGTTGTTTACTTAAATCTGTTAATTAAATTTAATATGCATGTTTATATATGAGTATGAAAATGTTCCGCCTAGTAGCGTGATGCAAGAGCATCATCCACGTCAAGTGAGCCAACATCATTTTCTTTTTTGAAAGCACCTTGATATTGTTGCGCGAAACATTAATACGTTGAGTTAATGAAGCACACTTGTATTGTAATGGACCTTGAGCCTTTAAGATCACATCCTTAGGTAGAAGAGGCATTTAATAGATTTAATGTAAAGTAGATAGAACATTTAATTCTAGATTTGATAGCTCTAGAGCTCGAGAGGGAAATGGGATATAGACACCCTCCTTTGTGAATTGTAACGGGAAATTATCAACCATCGAGGAGAAAGAAGAGAAGAGCATGCAAAGAAGTGTATGAAGAACCTCCAGGTACAGACATTGAATTAATAAAAAGAGCTTTGATTCAATTTCATGGTTGTGTTAGTCTCTGTGTATTGATGATGTTATGCTCATGAGTGTTTTCTTCTTGTCATACATTTTCTTTTATATGTTGCGTATGTGATTTCATGGTTGAAATGAAGTCTGTGAGAACAAGGAATTAGTTTCGATCGTTTCTCTATCTTGAATCAAAGAATTCCTGCAAGGAGTGCAGTTGAATTTGTCCGCAAGGAGTGCGTGACTGCAGGGTTCAAGTAGAGAAAGCTTTTGTTCTAAGTTATCAGAAGGGCAGGTTTAGCATTGAAGCCATGCAAGGTGTGCGCAGGCTAGAAGAAGTCTCAGAGTTGTGATTCTGAGAAACGGAAAGTGAAAGACTGCTGCTGCAGGTGTCCGCAAAGTCGTGAAGACTTCAACACTTAGGCGTTATTGAAGATTTGCCACAAGGAGTGCATGCAAGAGCTTCTTCCTGAGGGAATTGAAGCCGTGGAAGCTCAAAAGAGATAGGTCTTCGAAGTTGTCGAAGGACAGCGGAGAAAAGTTGTGCGTGAGCAGGTTGCATAGGCTAGACGCAGATTGATGGATAAGTCTCGGGGAGAGACACTTCTTGTTCAGGGATTGTTCAAGGAGGAAGTGGACGTGAAGTCTACAGTCGAGGCGAAGAATTTCGAAGTCCGAAAGAGCAGGGGCGTCGAACGAAAATCACGAGGAGCATGACTCTATTCGTGGATTTGGACATATCGGGATATCGCGTGGAAGCGAGTTGAAAACTTGGCCATGGAGATCGCGAGGTGTGAAGTTCCGAGGAATTCAGTAGATTGTGGGGACCACGAGATTGGGGACATGGCAGGTGATCTCGGGACATCTGGTCTTGGGAGTTGAAGAGCTAAGAGATTTGTCTCGCGAGTGGCGAGAACGTGAAAGAGCGAGATCGTGAGGTCGGCATCTCGACTCATCGCGTATCGAGAGTTTGAACTCCGAGTGTTTGGTGCTCCGATCAACGAAGAGCGATAGAGAAAAGTCCTGATAGCGGAGGAAGAAAGTCAGCGTTGACTGACACATCTCGGGTCTCGGGGATCCGAGGAGGTAATGCATAACGGTTGAACTCGCGAGTAGCGAAGTTCCGATCCTTCGAATAATAGGAAGGAGGATTGCGTAAGTGAAATGTGGGTGCAGATCTTCCGATAGGAAGATAGAGGAGTATTGGACTCTTCATGCCAAGAGAAGAGAAGGTCCTGGTGTATGCGATCGTGCTACGAGGGGAGCGGGTTGCGTTGGCAGAGTGGCATTAGAGCGGTCGCCACCAAGTGGTATCAGAGCGGGGATTCCTTTGCTTTCTGTAGCAGAGAACATAATACATCATGCCGCCCATAAGAGAAAGACAATCACCAGACCCAGAAGATAGGGAGGTGAGAAGAAGAGGTAGACCAGCAGGAAATCCAGAAATGGAGCGACAGATGAGAGATCTTCGAGAAAGACTCGAGGATATGGAAACAACACAAAGACGCGGAGTTGGTGCTGGGGATCTTAGCGATTCCGAAGTTGAAGAAGAAGCTAGACATGAAGAACAGGTCACAGTAGAAGAGGCATCAACATAACGATTGATCAAAGCCATCGCCAGGATGGGTGCGAAGGTGAAAATGGACATTCCAGTCTATGAGGGAAGTCTGGATGCAGAAGAACTGCTAGATTGGATAAGAGCTCTTGACACCTACTTTGACTATGAGGATATCGAAGAGGATAAGAAATTCAAGCATGAAATTACGCGCTTGAAAGGACATGCAACATTGTGGTGGGATGAGCTACAAGCTGACAGACGCTGCAAAGGCAAGAAAAAGATCAAAAGCTGGGATCGAATGATCGCAAAGATGAAGGCGAAATTCATCCCGAGGGATTATCAGATCACTTTGTTCAGGCGAATGCAGAACCTGAGACAGAAGTTGATGACAGTTAAGGAATACACTGAGGAGTTCTACCGACTGAACATCAGAGAAGTTCATCGGGAGAGCGATGATGAAAAGGTAGCTAGGTACCTGAATGGTCTGAGATATGACATTCAGGATGAATTGAGCATGCTGACCATCCGAACTGTAGAGGATGCGTACCAGATGGCTCTGAAAGCCGAAGAAAGACAGAGCCAAAAGCAAGGTCAGCGAGGGTGAGGCAGAAGTCAGCCAAGATGAAAATCAGTTGCCCAGGAGAAATATCAGAATCCCAAGGAGGAATGGAAGAAACCTCAGGGAAAGGTTGAAAGAGGCGGAACCTCACAGCAGAGGCAGCCATATGTTGACCAGAGAGGACAGCAAAATGATCAGCGAGAGGATTATGCTGATGCAAACACTCTTCCTCGTACTAGAGGTCGAGGTAGAGGAAGAGGAGAAGTAATCACATGTTTCACATGTGGGAGGAATGGGCACAAGTCATTCGAGTGTCCAGAGAAAAAGAAAGATACATGAGAAGCTCACATCACTGAAGCACAGAGGCGTGATGCTGAGACAGAAGATGCATACAGCGGAAGATTGCTAGGGATGCATAAAGTCCTTTTAACACCTGAGAAGGAGGTGAAAAGCTCAGTGCAAAGGACCAGACTGTTCAGAACATCTTGCACAGCTAAGGACATAAAATGCAAGGTTATCGTGGACAGTGGAAGCACGGATAATCTCGTTGCAACCGAGATGGTGGAAAAATTAGGGTTGGAAACGACTAATCACCCGAGCCCATACAAAGTTTCGTGGCTACAGAAAGGACATCGGGTGAGTGTTACCAAACAATGCTTGGTTGAGTTCAAAATAGGGGGATATCATGATAAGATCTTGTGTGATGTTATTCCCATGGACGTATGCCATTTTTTATTGGGTAGACCATGGCAATATGACAGAAATGTGATTCATGATGGGAGGATGAACACATATACTCTGGAGAAGAATGCGAGAGCCCATAAGTTGCTTCCGATAAAGGATAAAGAGGTGAAGCCGGAAGTAAGCAATACAATACTTCTCATGAGTGGGAAGGAACTCCTTACAGAGATGGAGAAAAGGGAAGATCCACAATTCTTTGTGGTCAGAAAATCGAGGATTGTTTTGACTAGCACAAGAGTGGATGATTTACCAGTTGAAGTTCAGGAACTACTGGAAGAGTTCACTGACATCATAGTGGACGAATTACCTCATTCGTTGCCACCGATAAGAAGTGTGAGTCATCACATAGACCTCATACCAGGAGCAAGTTTATCGAATAAAGCCGCGTACAGGTTGACGCCGCAGGAGAATGAAGAGGTCAAGAGGCAGGTCCAAGATTTGATGGACAAAGGATTAGTCAGGGAAAGCTTGAGTCCATGTGTTGTACCAACAATACTCAGTCCGAAGAAAGACGGAGGCTGGAGGATGTGCACTGATTCAAGAGAAATCAACAAGATTACCATCAGGTACAGATTTCCACTACCAAGAATGGATGATCTAATGGATTGCCTGAGTGGGGTAAACTATTTTTCAAAGATTGATTTGAAAAGCGGATATCACCAGATTCGCATGAGAGAAGGTGATGAATGGAAGACAACATTCAAGACAAACAAAGGTTTGTACGAATGGTTGGTCATGCTGTTTGGTTTGACAAACGCGCCGAGCACATTCATGAGACTGATGAATGAGGTCCTGAGGGAATTCATCAGGAAATTTGTGGTCGTATATCTGGATGATATATTGATCTTTAGTAAGACAAAAGATGAACATTTGAAACATTTGGCCATTGTGATGAGAAGGCTACAGCAGGAGAAGTTGTTGAACAACATGAAGAAATGTTCGTTCATGAAGACAAAGCTCATTTATTTGGGTTTTGTTATTTCGGCGAATGAGTTGAAGATGGATCCAGAGAAGGTGGATGTGATAAATAATTGGCCATCACTGAGAAATGTTTTCGAGGTGAGAAGTTTCCATGGGTTGGCTAGTTTCTACCAAAAATTCATCAGGAATTTCAGTGGAATTAGCGCAACAATGATGGACACAGTGAAGAAGCGGCATAAAGTTTTTCATTGGACAACAGAGGCTGAGGAAAGCTTCAATCAGTTGAAGCGGAAGATCACAGAGCAACCAGTGTTGGTGTTGCCTAATTTTCAGAAGACGTTTCAAGTGAAACGTGACGCTAGTGGATATGCCATAGGAGCGGTCTTAAGTCAGGATGACAGGCCAGTTGCATATTTCAGCGAGAAGCTGGATGACGCGAAGCTGAAGTATTCCACGTATGATAAGGAATTTTATGCTATCATACAGGCGCTGAAGAAGTGGAGGCATTACTTGATCCCAAAAGAATTTGTTTTGTACAGTGATAATCGTGCATTTTAGTTTTCGAGTCAACAGGATAAGTTGAATCAGAAACATGCAAAATGGGTAGAGTATATGCAGAATTTCACATTTGTGATTAAGCATATTGCAGGTACTGCTAACAAAGTGGTTGATGCTTTGAGCAGGAAGTGTTTGTTGCTGCAGGAGTTTCGATTCAAAACCTTGGGTTTTGAAAACCTTAAGGACATGTATGCAGGTGATGCAGATTTTGTAGAAGCATATGAGGCAGCTGAGAACCCAGTTCTCAGAGATCAGAGTCCTTGGATAAATTATATGATCCAGGAAGGATTGTTGTTCAGAGGCAATCAGCTGTGTATTCCATATTTCTCCATGAGGGAGAACCTGTTGAAGGAAAAACACAGTGGTGGATTAGCAGGTCATTTTGGACATGAAAAAACGTTCGCGAAGTTGAGCGAATCGTATTTTTGGCCAGGCATGCGAGCAAATGTCAAGAGGTTTGTTGACAGGTGTCGAATTTGTTAGCATTCAAAAGGGAGGAAGCAGAATGCAGGTCTTTATCAGCCATTGCCCATACCAGAGAGACCATGGGAGGCGATAAGCATGGATTTTGTATTGGGTTTGCCGAGGACGCAAAGAGGGGTTGATTATATCTTTGTGGTGGTGGACAGGTTTTCGAAGATGGCACATTTTATTCCATGCCAGAAGACCAGGGATGCGACACACATTGCAAATTTGTTTTTCAAGGAGATTGTTAGACTTCATGGATTGCCGAGAAGCATAGTCTCGGACAGGGACACAAAATTCATAGGTCATTTTTGGAGGACGCTATGGAAGAATCTAGGAACTAACCTAGAATTTAGTTATGCTTATCATCCTCAGACGGATGGACAGACAAAAGTGGTCAACATGAGTCTGGGAGACTTGCTGAGAAGCTTGGTGACAGAGCACCATAGCAGCTAGGACAATGAGTTGTCACAGGAAGAGTTTGCGTACAATGATTCGGTGAATCGGAGTACAGGAAAAAGTCCATTTCATATTGTGTATGGGACACAACCGAGAGGAGTTTCTGAACTCAGGGAGTCAGAACAAATTGCTTCTAGTAGCGCTAGTGCGGAAGAGTTTGCTGAGGCAATGCAGGAACTTCACAGTCAGGTGAAGGAACGACTGATCAGATCAAATCAGGAGTATAAGCGCAAGGCAGATCAACATCGAAGGCAACTTCAGTTTGAAGTTGGCGATCTGATTCTGGCACACTTGAGGAAAGAAAGGTTCCCAAGGGGAACATATAACAAGTTGAAGATGAAGAAAATCGAACCATCCAGAGTCTTGAAGAGATTCGGAGAAAACGCTTATGAGATCGAATTGTCGGATGGCATAGGGATATCTATGATATTTAATGTAGCAGATTTATACCCATACAGGGCTGGAGAAACAGACACTGGAACTGAGGATCCATTGATCCAATGGACGAAGCAATTACCAGTTGCAGAAAAGCTGCAGATGGAATGCATACTAGACAAGAGAGTGGGTAGAAGGACTAGAAGGAAACAATATTTTGAGTGTCTGGTCAAATGGAAGAACCATCCAGTGGAGGATGCCAGCTGGGAGACTGAGGTAATGATCTAGAAGCATGGACAGACCGTGCAGGAGCTCATGGACAGGAGCCCATGAAATTTTTCAAGCGAGGGAGTATGATGCAGGAGCATCATCCACGTCAAGCGAGCCAACATCATTTTCTTTTTTGAAATCACCTTGATATTGTTACGCGAAACATTAATGCGTTGAGTTAATGAAGCGCACTTGTATTGTAATGGACCTTGAGCCTTTAAGCTCACGTCCTTAGGTAGATGAGGCATTTAATAGATCTAATGTAAAGTAGATAGAACATTTAATTCTAGATTTGATAGCTCTAGAGCTCGAGAGGGAAACGGGATATAGACACCCTCCTTTGTGAATTGTAATGGGGAATTATCAACCATCGAGGAGCAAGAAGAGAAGAGCATGCAGAGAAGTGTATGAAGAACCTCCATGTACAAACATTGAATTAATAAAAAGAGCTTTGATTCAATTTCATGGTTGTGTTAGTCTCTGTGTATTGATGATGTTATGCTCATGAGTGTTTGCTTCTTGTCATACATTTGCTTTTTTATGTTGTGTATGTGATTTCATGGTTGAAATGAAGTATGTGAGAACAAGGAATTAGTTTCGATCGTTTCTCTATCTTGAATCAGAGAATTCCTGCAAGGAGTGCAGTTGAATTTGTCCGCAAGGAGTGCGTGACTACAGGGTTCAAGTAGAAAAATCTTTTGTTCTAAGTTCTCAGAAGCGCAGGTTTAGCATTGAAGCCGTGCAAGGTGTGCGCAGGCTAGAAGAAGTCTCAGAGTTGTGATTCTGAGAAAATGAAAGTGAAAGACTGTTGCTGCAGGTGTGCACAGAGTCGTGAAGACTTCAACACTTAGGCGTTATTGAAGATTTTCCGCAAGGAGTGCGTGCAAGAGCTTCTTCCTGAGGGAATTGAAGCCGTGGAAGCTCAGAAGAGATAGGTCTTCGAAGTTGTCGAAGGACAACAGAGAAAATTTGTGTGTGAGCAGGTTGCATAGGCTAGACGCAGATTGACAGATAAGTCTTGGGGAGAGACACTTCTTGTTCAGGGATTGTTCAAGGAGGAAGTGGACGTGAAGTCTATAGTCGAGGCGAAGAAGTTCGATGTCCGGAAGAGCAGGGGCGTCGAACGAAAATCATGAGGAGCGTGACTCTATTCGTGGATTTGGACATATCGGGATATCGCGTGGAAGCGAGTTGAAAACTTGGTTGTGTAGATCATGAGGTGCAAAGTTCCGAGGAATTCAGTAGATTGTGGGGACCACGAGAGTGGGGATGTGGCAGGTGATCTCAGGACATCGGGTCTCGGGACTGGAAGAGCTAAGAGATTTGTCTCGCGAGTGGCGAGAACGCGAAAGAGCGAGATCGCGAGGTCAGCATCTCGGCTCATCGCGTGTCAAGAGTTTGAACTCCGAGTGTTTGGTGCTCCGATCGGCGAAGAGCGATAGAGCGAAGTCCCGATAGCGGAGGAAGAAAGTCAGCGTTGACTGACACATCTCGGGTCTCGGGGATCTGAGGAGGTAATGCATAACGGTTGAACTCGCGAGTAGCGAAGTTCCGATCCTCTGAATAATAGGAAGGAGGATTGCGTAAGTGAACTGTGGGTGCAGATCTTCCGATAGGAAGATAGAGGAGTATTGGACTCTTCGGGCCGAGAGAAGAGAAGGTCCTGGTGTAGGCGATCGTGCTACGAGGGGAGCGGGTTGTGTTGTCAGAGTGGCATCAGAGCGGTCGTCACCATAGCGTTGCCCAACAAGTGGGTTGATGACCAGGAACATTACATTGATAAAAGGAAAAAATGAGCTATAGTAAAAATATGATGGAAAATGTATACTCATTATATAGAAGAAAATAACCTAATCCATCATGGTGGAACCTATCAAGCTCAAATATTTTGAACAAATATTAATAAAAATGTCTAGCTCAAGAACATTTCTTATGGAAAGTCGATCATAGAGCCTAGTTATTTTTTGGATGATTCTTTATAGAAAAATAAAAAATTGATGTTAGACACTTTTCCTCAAGAAGTAAGAATATCTTTGTCTCAACTCAAATAGAACAATATCAATCAATTTTAGATCAATTATGAGGGAGAAGGAAAAAAGTATTGGTGGACCTAGACAGATCGATATTCTTAGCTAGAAAAACTACCCAGGATACATTAAATGCCTTGGAGAAGATATTACAAGATATAATAATATTATATAGATAAGGGAAAGACATTATTATATGGGGGGACCAATGAGGAGGTGCATTCATTGTTAAGCAATCTTATGGCATTATAGAAAACCGTCAAGACCAGAGAAAAAAGCGAAACTCTGGGACTGAATTTGGAACCCATAAATGATGAGATACTCGGGAAATAGGAATTTGATAAACACATTGGATTACCCAAAGAAATTCAAAATCATATTATGGATTGTCGGAGCTACAAGGTTGCCTACCTGGCCATGCAAAGCATAGTGTATTTGGCAGATGATGTCGGTCTATTGCATCTTTAATTTGGATTCTATGGAAATGATGAAATTTATGGTTGGTAAGAAATTTTTACATTGGTGACTTCACCATAATAAGAATAGGTGTAGTTAAGGGAAGGACTATATTTTTTCCGGAAGAAGAAACCAGAAGAAAAGCTCTTCATGTGATCTGACAAAACCAATTTTTTTTTTGTTTGAGAAGGTTGAGTATGCGTTGAAGTAATATAAAACAAATTCAATCCAAAAAAGTGGATACATCAAGTTCTATAATTGATAAAGAAAGCACTACATAGATTTTCGATCCTAGGTTTTTGCAAAGTAGAAGAACCAAGTAATACATGACTGTGGATTTATATTTTCATATCAAATAGTTTGTTTCATGTGCTATGGAGGATAAGGGGAATCAAAACAGTGATATTCTCAATAAGTTGGACCGACGTACCAGAATATTATCAATGCTATTTGGATCTCTCATGTTGATATAGTGGAAAAGAAGATGGAGAGGAAGAAAAAGAAGGGTAGGAAGAACTTGAAGCAAGGATGGTAGCAAAGGTGAAGAAAGAAGTTGATATTTTAGCAATAATATCAAAAGAAGTAGCTCAAGCTTACGTACTCTTCAAGAAGTAGCTCAAGCTTACGTACTCTTCCTATGCTCATTGATATGGACTTCATTTCCGTGCAATAAATCTTAGGGTTTTTTTTGGATTTTTCCTAATCATCATTATTATTTTATTTTAAATTTTTTTTTTTTTTTTTTTTTTTTTTTTTTTTTTTTTTAATTCATAATAAATTACAATGGGTGAAAAACAATGACAGAATATCATAAAAATGTTCATATTTTTTATACTTACGAAACGATTCCTTTCAAAGATCACTAACAATTTGACTTTTCTATAAACTTCTTTGACTTGTTTTTGATAACTATGAGACAATTCCAATTAACAACAATTTGACTTTTGTTATAAAGTTATTTGACTAATCTATAAACTTTTCTGTACATATTTAATAAATAAATTTAACTAACCAAAATCAACTTTTATTAAAATACAGCTATCTACATTTTTAGAATTTCCAAATAATGTACTTCAACATATCTCAGTGTTATTATAAATAACTGTATTCATAATTAATTATATTTAAAGTGTTCTTAATGTCTCTATAATCTCATGTGATGTGTGATTTACAAGTGTTGCAGGTTGTTAGCATTGTGCTTAAAATATATTAATTTTCTGTGACATATTAAATGTTTATGTCATGTGGGATGCATTTTGCATAGTTTTTGGAGTTTATGTTGTTTTTTAATAATTCAAATCATTAAAAATGAAAAACTAAAATAAATATATATATTTTTTTATTTACAACATTTGTTAAACATTAGTTTTGAATTTATGTTGTTTTCTTGGTGCAATTGTGACAGAAAAATATAAATATTTATTTTCATATTTACACATTACACATTTGTTTGGTGTAATTGGGATTTATATTTATAATTATAGTGGGAGTATTTTAATCTATAAAAAATCACCTTAACATAATTTAAATAACTAGAATTGTTTTAATTAAATCTAAGAAATTTATGAAAATATAATACATTTTATAATTTATATTAAATAAAATAAAACATATACATATACACAAATTATCCTAATAAAAACTATTTAAATTAAAATTTTAAATATAATTTGTTTTAATTGTTTTTCAAATCTTTCTTATACTTAATCTATATCAAGCGAGTGAACCATAAATGTGTCTATGCCAAACTAACAGCCTAAACCATAAGCATATAGGATGGAATATGAAATAATTTTATTAGTTACTCACAACTAGTAATGAGAGACTAATAAAAATGTTTGTATAATCCATCAAAACACAACTAGATAAAAAATTTGAACATTAAATCTTTCTGCATCAATAGAATCCCAAATTGATTTTAAATCAATATCGCAACAAATTTAAAATAAAATATTAAATCATGTTTATTACACAATTTTAAATTAATTCAAATTACACAAATATCAATTCCATCCATTCTTTCTAAGAAAGACTTATATAATAACCATTAAACCCACTTCAAACATTATTGGAACATAATCCAAAGCTCTTATTGAAATCACACCACATTAAAACTGGTCAATGTACAGCATTGTGTGCCTCATAGGGTTTAATCACTCAACACACTATATTCATCCCAATTCTATCGTACATTTGTAAAAATTCTTAAAACAGTTCAAGTTTTGTATAAAAAACATAAGCTAATCTTTGCTGGGTTATGATTTTCTCCCAGCGCTATGGAACAAATTCATTGCTGTAATTATTACTACCTTCATTCGCGTTCGATTTAATAATTTTCTGGTTCTCCATAACGAGTTTTAATTCTGCTTCTCCGCCCCTTTACTCCGATTATCCTCCGTTTTTCATTCTCGTTCTCATAATCGCCCACTTCGTTCTTCATCAGGAACGGCCAAATTCGTTTGAAGATTTTCTCAAGCCTGTGAATCCAAGGCTGGTCAATGAAGGGAACCTGAACGATGGCATAGTCGACTCCCGCCATGGCCAAAGCTTCAGTTGAAGGCATATACTCACTTCCATCTATTTGCAGACACCCGAAGATAAACTTTCTAAATATATTCATTTTGAACTGATCTCATAACTGCTCTCTTGTCAATTCAATTTTCCTTATATATTAATTTTTCAACTCATCGCATGGCCCTTCGTTCTCCCAAGGCACCCTCGTTTCAATTTTCTGAATATTTTCATTGTTTTCCAACGCGGAAGTACCTGATTTTCCACGAAATTCAATTTTCCAAATATGTCATCTTTTTTAAACTGGGGTGGGTGGTTTCGTTACCATTCATTATCAGGTATAATTGAGAGATAGTTCCAGGTAGTAGGGCAGGGCAGTTCGTGAGTAGGGATTTTGCTTCAAATCCTGCCGGTATTTTTTTGACACCTCAACCCTATTTAGAGCCATAATTTCTTCTCCTCAGAGAATTTTTAATAGTTGACTCACCTTCATCTCTGAGAAATACCGTATGGGAACATGATCTAGAAGGTTAGTTGTTGCTCTCTTAGATTAATTGGAGTTGATAGAGACAAAAGGAGGCAAGAGAAAGTGAATTCGGAATTTCCTCCACCTCTACCTCTATCAACTCCCACTCTCTAACTATATTTAAGGTGGGTTTTTCTCTATATTTCAAGTGGGTTTCCCTCTCGATCCTCATTCTTAGAAGCATTGTAACAACTCTCACTCACTATCAACTTCAACTGTTTTCCCTAGCTGAAATTGGCTGTATGTTCTTTCTGGCGTGATAGCTACATGGAGTAGGGAGAATCCAAAGCAATATTGGGTTTTTTTGCATCGCAGTGGATGAAGCAATTAAAGGAGTTTTATGTCCACACATCGCTCGAGCTAGCTTATAGATGGCTCATCCATGTTGTTATCATTGCATTCACAAGGAGATTAAAGAATTTTGTAGAGGATTAAGGAGATCTTAGAGGAATGTGTATTTGGCTTGGTCGACTCCAACTTTGAATTTCTTCTCAATATGTAATAGCATGGATACTTTTATGGATATTACATAAATCAAAAAATATTTATCATTGTTGTTGCAATGGAAAAAATAAATCTATTCATGTGTAGGTTGAAAAAGAATAGGAAGTTGGAGGCCTTCATGGTTGTTAGGCCTAAGATTAAACCAACTCGATGCCACTATAACCAAAGATATAAGATATAGTAATATCTTGTGACTTAAAAGGGTCAAGGTGTCTTAAGACACACCAGAGTGGTCCTCTCTCTAGTGGATGTTTATCCTTCTAGTCTTAGCATTATCACAAGGGGATTGAGTCTCATCAAGGATTTGAATATGAGTGAGGAAAGTGCAATACCTACCTCCCAACCATCTCATCCCTTTACTCAAATATTAATGAATGTACTTACAAAAGTTTAGTCTTCTTTCCTCTTATAGACTAACTTGATATTTCCCACAATGAACAATAATTTATGTTATTTTATATTAAGCTTTGCAACATTTTATGTTATGTAAATATATTGGTAGTTGGCCAATTCATTGAAATGTGAAATTGTTGGATATTAAGAAAGAAAAAATTGGTTCTTCCTATACTTTTATAGTTTTTGTGAACTTTACAATTCTTCAAGAATATAAAATTTATTACATGAGAAAATCAAATATGATATTTTTAAAATAATATATATCAAATAAAGACATTATTTTTTTATTAAATAGAAAACATTCATTTCAATTAATAAAGACGCGAAATAGTTGCAAAGCAGCATTATGTTTATGTTGTTTTCTCATGATAAAAATCTATTTCCATAAGTAACCTAACTAATAACTTTGTTTTCAACTACTAGTTTATGAAATGTTACCAAAATTTTAAGGAAATTAAAATAGTGTGGAGAGCTAAGAATTATGTCTACACTTTATAACTAGAGTGATGCCAATTTTTAAACCTATGTTTATATAATTATAATTATTTTTCTTAGCGTAAGTTTCATTATTATTTTACTAAACTGAGATCAAAAGTCTTTGTAGATCAAAACCATGCTCTGGTTTTCTATTAAAAATGGTTTTATATTGGTTAGGTGTTATTTATTGAGAGTTGATTATTATTTGATAGGTTATACCTTGTTCAATGGTTTTGTTTTTACTCTACCTAGTTTGGATTGTCATTACTTAGATGAAATAATATTAATATATATAATAATAATTATGAAAAAAAAGAAATAATGAATGAATGAGTTATTTAAATGTTTTATAATATAGTTTAAATGTTTGACTTTTTGAGGTTTTTATAAGTATATATTATGATTAATTTTGCTGAAAATTTAATTAAAAATTGTTGGAACTCTAATTTTAAATGATTAAATTTATATAATTCTAATGTCTCAAGAATTTTTCAGAAATTAAATCAATTTATGCATTAAAAATGCATTTTAAACAATACTAAAAGACGATTTTTCTATATATCACTTTACCAGCAATTATTTATTTTGTTTTCGACCTGGCATACATTTCGGTTAAACCCCCACATCTCTGAATGGATAGGTTGTTGCTGTTAATCTTCATCGACCATTCTGCAGGCCTCTTGAGATACGCCGGCTTTAATGTATAAACATTACCGCGCAAATTATTAAATGCCTTATCCACTCGAATGCGGTTAAATGAATGACCACGAGTTAAGTTTCAATTATGAACACATTTAAGACATACATTACCTTCTTGTCATTGCCCACTGCTAGAGTGATGCCATCTACCTGTACACCAATCACAAAATAAATAAATTACATAAAAGTAAATAAATATTTAATATAATTACTGTATACTAATCATAAAATAAATAAATTATATATAATAATATTACATAAAATAAAATAGATATTTAATATAATTGGATATTTAATGATTTAAGTTTTTTTCTTTTTTATATAATGTTTTTTTAAATGTTATACTTTAAGTAGAGTTATTGCATGTTTTATAGTCTAGTATGGAGTAGATGGTGTCACATTAGTTTTATGTTTGATAGGGTTATATTTTTAGATATACGGCGTGAGTGAACTTAATGGTTAATAACATGTGTTTCCTCTTAATAACTTTACCAGTTATTAAAAAAATTAAAATTCACTCAATTAAAAATAAATTAACAATAATAAAAATAAAGTTAACTCAATTAAAATAAAACAATTACAT
>SNQJ01S0206315.1:0-16383 GCA_010110895.2 Picea sitchensis | reverse complement strand
TGAAAACATAACTGAGTTCCAGGAGGACACTCTCATGGCACTCGCAACACGCAAGGAGATGGAGCGATGGTATGAAAGGGTGCAACAAGTGGTAGAAATACTCGAGTACATTGAGGTAGTCCAACAAGGCCGAGATAAGGAAAAACATGGCATTCAGATGATAGGAAAACATAGTCTTAATCACATGAAGCGATCAGCCGAGTAATGGGCTAAGATGTATCAGGACCCACATCGAGAGATACAAGAACAATGGTCCAGGTGCAAGAAGCACTGGGATAAAATTAACAAAATAATGAAGGATGTCGGGCTCCCCGAGTTCATCACCCCCGATAATTTCGTCAACCTGAGTGACTTGGTCAAGCAACATGTCGAACAAGATGTGCTATGGACTGAAGAGTTCACAAAGATAGTCGATGCGAGGCCAGGAAAAGTAAAACAATTCATAGAACATATGATAAGAACCTGAACCATGTTATAATAGTTGAACTCCAGTTTATTAAAGTACCGAGCACATGCAGTGGACATCAGGGGAATACATGCGGCCCTGATGGAACAACATAGATTTTCATGAGCCCAAACTTGTGAAGAACTATTTTTTAGCTGGACTGAATATGAGGGAAGTCACCCTTTCCAAGAAGTATCTTGGGATGACTGTTAAAGAAGCTGTTAGAATATAACGCCACGTGGCAATTTTTGTTTTTTTGAAACTGTACTTAGCCGTTAGTTTCAGTTAAAACTTTATATTATAAATAAAGACACTGGGTAATTAGCAAAGGGTTTATGGTTGTTGTAAGACTCTTTCTTTTTTGGTTGTTAAGAATTATTTTGAGACTACTATGAATTGAGAAGTCCTTCTGGACCAAAGACAAACTATTTTCATCAGATGCATGTGATTAGACTTGGAGAAAACTACTTCCTATCCTGTTTCATGAATGATGCAGTAATGAGTAAGAGCAATTAATTCTGTTGTCAAGTTATTTGGTGCAATATCTTGATGTTCTTTTCTTTAATGATGAAGATAAATCGTTGTGTGATTATGTGATGCATGGTTATGGTAGATGAATTATTTTGCTTGCCACTATCTTATTACATATGTGCTTTCTTCCTGATAGTTAGTTTCTCAAACAATAATTGGATGCTCACATGGCTAATGTATTAGTACTAGGCATGTGGTATAGAGTAATTGTTTACATGTTGAGAACTGGGTTATCCCTAGCTTAACCTCTTCCCCAGTAGTTAAAACTTAATCCTATTGTTTTTCAAGTTGGTTTATACTGGCTTGCATCTCTCATATCAGCCCCACCCAAGAGAAAATATAGAAAAAAATAGTCCTAACTAAAGGAAGAGCCTTCACCAGAAAACACAAAAGCCCATCGATAAATTGGTCGAATCGCAAGATCTGGAGAACCATTCCATTTTAAACACTGCATATTCTAATTGGGCCTCGATGGCAGGTTTGGTTCCTACTGTTGAGTCAAGGGATTTAGGACCCATCAACACCCATGCAGTTGGAGGAAAAAATTGTGTGAGTCAAGGTGGAAGATGTAGTTGATGTGCATCTCGATTACAATATTTTGTTAGGATGGATTTGGACCTACGCTATGACAATGGTTGTATCCACCATTTTTGGGGTCTTATGTTTTCCTCATGAAGGTCGGATCATAACCATTGATTATTTATTCTTCTCTCTTCCTGAACCTTCATCAGGGGCATCCATGATCCTGATGATTGACAACCCGTAGCCAGGTATCGTCAACTTAGGTGCCAAATTGTTTCCATCTTTAATGGGGACTTTCAATTATCTGCCACCTTCGAATGATGTCAAGTTTATTTTGGCAGTCCCAAATCTTTATTTCAGCAGTCCACGATCAACCAAAGGCTACGGTATTTCAAGTAGATTATTTTCAAACGAGTTATTTTAATGACCTGTGGACTTTTCCATCCCCATCGACTTCTATGGAAGGGGTAGGGCATCCTAGAATGGATATTCCCTTATCCATTGTTGAGATTTTGTACAAATTTTTCCAGAAAACCTCGTCCAACCCTGATCTGACTCCCCCATAGGAGTTAGATTTCGTTCTCAATACTCTCTTACTACTCACGATCCTTTGGAATTGGTATTTCCCTCCGATGAGGCAATTTTGAAGGCAATCATTGGGATGGATAGACCTTGGGATGATCTTCAACATAGATCTTATTTCTTACCCGAGATGAGGAGAGTAGAAGTAGGATAGTTCACCATGAACATGAATGGAGATTCCACTTTTCTTGTTAACCCTCTGGCCATGCACAAAATCTATGTTGAGGGAAACATGGCGAGTACAGTTGAAACAATTCCAATTGACATCTATGGAACCCTTGACATCATTGAAAACATATTCATTGGAGTAGAGTTTTCCTCTAAGGAGATTGAGGTGTACACTGAATTATTTAAATAGTTTTGTGACGTTTTTTCCTAGTCTTATAAGAAAATGCCAGGCATTTACCCTTGCATATTCGAACACGAGATTAGGACTTACCCGATGCTAAGAATGTCTGGAAGAATATTTTCCTAGTCAATCCTCGCAAGGCAACGACCATCAAGGCTAAGGTAGAGAAAATCATTAAGGTTGGTTTCATCTATCTAGTGAAATTGATGGAATGGGTGTCAAACCCTATTCATTTCAACAAAAAACAAGGTACAATTCATGTGTGTATGGAATTTTGTGATATGGATAAAACTTTCCTGAAAGATAATTTTCCAACCCCTTTCATTGATCAGATTGTCAATAAATGTGCAGGATGTGAAGTATTTTCTTTTATGGATGATTTTTCCAGGTACAACCTGATTCACATCAACCCTGAGGATCAACATAAGACTGCGTGCATATGTCCTTGGGTTACATTCGCATACACGAAAATGCCTTTTTGCCTTGAATATGTTGGAGCCACTTTTTCAGCGGGGCAAGTCATTCTCCTTCAATGACCTCAAGCATATAGTCAAGGTGTATATTGATGATGTAGCATCATGTTCTTGTAAGAGATATGATCATCCCTCCCATTTATGACTTATTTTTTAGAGGTGTTGCTGCTACCAGATTCACCTAGATTCATACAAGTGTAGTTTTTTCATAACATTAGGATGTTTTTTAGGTTTTATCATGTCTACTAAAGGGATCATGGTCGATCCTATGAAGGCTGAGGCAATAGTTCAATTTCCTCCCCTGTGCACAATCCCCCAGCTTCAAATTCTACAAGGGAAAGATAACTTTCTTCGGCGATTTGTTTCCAACTATGTCGATATTACTAAAGGATTTATGTGTCTCTTGAAAAAAGGAGTCCCATTCTATTGGGATGAAGCCGCTCAATTCTCTTTCGAAGTGTTGAAATATGCTCTGATGTTTTACCCTCTGCTCATTCCTCTATATTATGGCAATGATTTCCTATTGTACTTGGCTGCAATAGAGTCTAGTATTGGTATGGTCTTGGTTCAAGAGGATGACATGCTCCAAGAGCATGTTATGTACTATATTAACCGAGGCTTAGTCAGACTAAAATTCAATTACACCCATGTTAAGAAATTGTCTTTGGAAGCTATCCATGTTGTCCAAAGGTTTTGTCATTACATTCTACTTTGTAAGACCACCGTCATAGCTGTCATGAATATTGAAACACACACTGACACTGAGAGGAGGGGGTGAATCAATGTCTGGAAATTTTGGCTACTTTTCACACTTTCGTAGATTAACTAAATTAACTGAATAAGATATATGTAATTCAATTAATTATTCATAAACATGTATAACACAAGTTGTATGAAGTAGATAAAACATTATTCTTTTATGTATTTAACTTGAATGAATAAAAATAAAATCAATCCTTTAATATCTTCAACTTCATTTGAATATGAGAGATCCAACTCTCTGATACAAGACCTGGCTTGTAGTTCTCAGACCCATTTGAGAAATGAGGAATCCAACCCTCATAATAAGACCTAGCTTGTTGATCTTAGATCCAACTGAGATGTGAGGAATCCAACCCTCATAACAAGACTCAACTTGTAAATAAGCACCAACCTGATAGAATGAACTTTCATTCAATCCATTATATATATATATATATATAATCCACCAAGAAATCTCCTTCCCTTCATATTCCTTTACTTATATAGTCCTCCAAATTGTTTCACTTTGAAACAATGTGTCCTTTTCCAATGAAACATTGCACCCCTTCATTTAATTAACACAAATGGTAACTTTTATTAATTTATTTTCGTACACAAATTTAGACATCTATTTTTGTATGAATATTCTGGAGTGATGGAAACAAATTTTTAAATTCTATGACATGGGGTTTTTGCAAAACATGCCCAATTAGCCGAAACATAATAAATTTCCCCAGAACATTTTCGAGGTGGCCGGTACAGGAAATTATTTGAAGGAAACTTGCCCAGATTTTCCTTTCGTCATCGGATTCCAAATTGACTTCAGTACATATTACTTTTTTGTGAATGTCTAAATAGACCTCCACATATCTCCTTTATTGGTGATTATTTAAACTCAACTTGTAAACATTTTACTTTATGGTTGTATTAAAATTGGTTCCCTCTTAACTTTCTAGTCACTAAAAAGTTGACTTGGTCTCACCCTTTTTCGTATTTGCTTCCTCATTTGACCAACAAACATATTTTTGGTTGACTCATATAGGAGAAATTTTGACTTAATTATTTCAATTCTAGTCGACCCATCTTGCTTTAGCCTGGACCTGACTTTTATTTAAGTTTTCTTCGACTTCGACCTTTAGGTTAATTATTTCTTGGACCGACTCGACTTGGAAGAAAACCGACTTGAGAAATTCGACTTTTTTCGTGTCGACTTTATTTGGCCAACTTGTCTTTCCCGACTCAATTTTCCTTCGACTTCAACCTTCAGTTGGTCAACTTGTCTTAGACTCGTCTTAAAATCAATCAAATTGTCTTCTCCAACTTTCGTCAATTTGCAGTCTTGCAGTTGGTTGACTTGTCTTTGACTCATCTTGCAGTTGATCAACTTTGAGATAGTCGACCTTATTGTTGTTTGAATCGACTCGACTTGTGACCCGATTGTGTCAATGCTTCCTTACCAAACATCCACCATTGACATTCTGTCTCATCTCTAGACTCTTCTTCAATTGATATTTTTTGAATCACTTTTAATGAATCATGTCTTATTAACTTCTTTATTTGTGATTTGTATGGATCCATATTGGATTATACATTTACCCTTTTTATCTTGACAATTTATTATTTTGTGCATGCATGTTAATGACACAATCTCAACCTTATACAATATAGGATGAGTGTATCAATCTAATACAATATATTAGTCAATATTATCTTTCTACTGATATTCAAGTCACCTTCATAACATTTTTTCCAATATTGACAATACTTGACATTCAATTCACCTTCATAACATTATATCCAATATTGAAAATGCTTGACATTCAAGTCACCTTCATAACATTATGTCCAACCTTCATAACATTATGTCCAATATTGACAATGTTTTACATTCAATTCACCTTCATAACTATATGTCCAATATTGACAATGCTTCTCAAACCAATCAATCAATGATACTTCACCTATTTATCAAGGTTGACATCAATGACAACCATATTGCCAACAATCTCCCCCTTTGTTATTGATGGAAACCTTAGTAAAACAATCTTACTTCCCTTGTGAAATGTATTTTGTATTTTGAGTCCTTTCGGCTGACTTTGTTTTACTCTTTATCTCTCCTACTTTGAAAACAATGACAAAGGGAATATTTCTCTTCCCACGATGTGGTACTCCCGATATGATTCTCCTAAATTGATTCTCTCTATCTTTGTCCCATTTATTTTGGACTTTGTTTTGTATTTATCTCTCCTCTTTTTACATCAATGACAAGGAGAGCATTCTTGCTTTCCCCCCATTGAATGTGTCAGTTGTTACCTCAATCTCTTGGGATTTTGTGTTCAAATAGGTTTTATTGTCTTAGCCTTTGTCATAATAGACAAGGGTGTGAAGCTTATTTATCTATTTATTATTCTTCTTGATGTGTTTAGTTCTTTGATTCAAGAGATATTTAATAGACAACAATATAATTAATAACTTTTTATGCTATGTTTCTTGTTTTGGAAGACTCCGCACGTTTGTTTCTTCTTTTAGATTTTTTTTTTATTCATCCTGCTATTTTATAGATTAATTTTCTTTTTTGAGTTCATCATTATCACCATTGTTTTACGCTTTTGCATTAATCTTCTTCATCTTCTTCTTTATAAATTCTTCTTCCTTGAGTTTGTTCCTCTTCATATGAAAAGATCTGAATTTCACATTCCTTACTAGGAGTTTCATCCATCAATTTATTGATTTATCAATTTATTATTGTTTTAGGTCTAGAGATCTTCATCACATCTTTCTTTATTTTTTGCTTCATATTTTCTTCTATGTATCTTTCCATAAGGAACTTTGTTTGATGAAATTTTATTTTCTACATTTGTCCTTTTAGATTTATCCTCTCTTCTTTTCCTCCAAAGTTCATTAGATTTCCTCCTGACTTGTATGGATTATTTTTCTTGGGTTGTCTTCTTGATTTCCTGTGGTCTTGGGATTTGTGCCCAAACTTATCAGAGTTGTAGAATCTCATGGTATGAAAAACTTGTTGTGTGGCCAACATAATTTCATATTCAACATCTCATTAAGTTATTGGACCTTCACAGATTTTTTCTTTTGGGGATAATTTCCCAATGTTTTGCAATAATGTTTTGAAAGCTCTTATTATGGTGTTCCATACTCAGTCTGTTGTGACATAGAAGTTACATTTTATATGTTTCTTGTTTTTTAATTCTATAGCTTCCTCCTTTACAAATTTCATGGTTTTATTTGGTTTGTGATTTAACTTTTTCCTTTTGAGGAGGATAATCATTTCTCATGTTTGTGAATGGTGTTTCACTTGCCACCTTATTCTTTCTTGTTGTACCCAAGACTAGTTTTGTAATTAGTTGGTCTTTGATTGTTCCAAATATTATCCAGGATGGATGAGTTGATAGGAATTTGGCGGATTGCCTTTGTCTTTCATTCTTCTTTTTGAGGTTGATAACTTCCAATTCCAACATGTGTAGCATTAGCTGCTGCTTACTTTTGGTCAACTAGATCTTCAAGTCTTCTTCTATTTCATTATCTTCTTCAAGTTGAGTCTCTAGATTGATGACTATTTATTCTCTCGCCAAGACTTATGTGCATTTATTGGTTTTTTTTTTTTTTTTTTTTTTTTTTTTTTTTTTTTTTTTTTTTTTTTTTTTTTTTTTTTTTTTTCTTCCTTGTTTTCTAGCTGAATCCTTTGGAGGTTGATGACACAATTCCAGCATGTAGATTCCTTTTTAGTCAACTAGCTCTTCAAGGTTACTTCAATTTCCTTAGCTTTTTCAAGTTGAGTATTTAGACTATTGACCATTTCTTTTGTTCTTCTAATTCTTTTTATTGAATTTGTTGAGTTGTCATATGCCTTCAGCTAGTTCATTTATTTTACATTAGATCAACAACTTAGGTCTTAATCTATTCTGATCCTCTTCTTAATTTTTCTTTTTAGATGAATCTTTTGTTCTTTCTATTCATGGTTGTTATATTCATCAATTATTTCTTCAGAACAATTATATCTTTCTTTTGAAGTTTCTCAACTCTTTTGGAGTGCACATGATTTGTGTAGACCGATATTGTCAAAAAAGGAAACCTCCCACTGGGAACTTTAATATATATACCATTTCTAGTTCCATCTGAATATTTTCTAAGAAATATTGCTTCCTGTATGTCTTAAGATTCAATATTTTTTTCTTTAGTGACTCTTGGTATGCATCAATTCCTTGATGGAGTTGTCTTCTTAATTGATGACTAGGGATTGCATCAATTCCTTGTTTGAGTTGTCTTCTTCTTTGATGATTGGGGATTGAAAAAATTCCTCGGTTGAGTTGTATTCTTTATTAATGAATGGGGATTGTATCAATTACTTGATGGTATTGTATCATTTTTTCTGTGTTTTGTACTTTACTTTGATAAGAACTCTCTAGTTGGAGCCATAATACTTTAGCAGAGGTGCAATGTCTCATATTTTATTTGATTCAGGTCTAACAGTCCATTTTGGATTGCTTTCAATGCCACTGAATTTTTTCTCTTTGCTTCTTTTGTAGATTTGGATTTGTTCATTGAGCTAGTTAAGTACTAAGGCTTACCCCTCTTTGAGTCCCAAAATCTAGATCCTCTTGACTTCAGATATACTTTCATTATTTTCCTCCATGAACAGTAGTCTGTTCCATCAAATAAAAGGAACTTATTTGTGGAGAGAGCCATTTGCTCATCCATTTGTGTGTTTAGTGAGGATCTTCCTTACAGTGATTAGATTGTTTTCCTTGAAGGAGGCCTTGCTCTTATACCAATTTTTGGAAATACCTGCTGACAGCACGAGGCGGGGGTGGATGGGTCATGCGGAACTTTCGTTTACTTTTCACACTTTCATAGATTAACTAAATTAACTAAATATAAGATATATGAGTTCAGTAATTATCCATAAGCCATTATAACACAAAACTTTGTAAAGAGTGAATAAAAATATCATTTATTTTATTTATTTAACTTGAATGAATACAAATAAAATCAGTCCTTTAATATCTTCAACTTCAGCTAAATATGAGATCTAACTCGTCACAAGACCCACCAATTGACCCTCGCAACAAGACCTAACTTGTTGATATCAGATCCAACCGAGATGTGGGGTAATCCAACCCTCATAACAAGAATCATCTTGTAAACATGCACCAACTTGATATAATGAACTTTCACTCAATCCATTATATATATATATATATATATGTATATATATATATATATATATAATCCACTTAGGACATGGTTTTCCTTCATATTTCTTTACTTATATAGTCCTACAAAGGGTTTCACTTTGAAACAATGTGTCCTTTGGAATGAAACACTATACCCCTTCATTTAATTAACACAGATGGTAACTTTTATTAATTGATTTATGTTATGATTTGAATGTATTTTCATTGAGATATTCTAGAGTGATGAAACAAATTTTAAATTATCTGACTTGTAGGGTTTTGCATAACATTACCAATTAAAGCTGACCGCGGTATAAATTTCTGAGAGGGTTGCAAGATTGGCCGATCTGTTGATGATTATTTGACTTGCCCATATTTTCATTTTTCTTAGATTTGGATGCCAAATTGGCTTCAATACATATTACCTTTTCATGAACGCCTAAATCGACCTCCACATATATACTTTATTGATGACTATTTAAAATCAACTTGTAAACATATTACTTGATGGTTATATTAAAATAGGTTCCCTATTAGTTGCTATTCACTAAATATTTGACTTCGTCTCACCCCTTTTCGTGTTGCTTCCTCAGTGACCAACATATTTATAGTAGATAGAGCTTAACTAGGAGAAATTTGGTCTTGAGTATTTCGATTCTAGTCGACCCATCTTACTTTAGCCTTGACGACTTGTATTTAAGTTTTCTTTGAATTCAAACTTTAGGCTACTTCTTTCTTGGTTAGAATGGAGCTTGGAGAAAGCGGAAGCTTAGTCGAATTTGAATTTTGTTGTCTCGACTTGCTTTGGCCGACTTCTATTCTCTGACTCAATTTTCCTTAGACTTTGACCTTTAGTTGGTCGAATTGTATTCGACTCATCTTGAAATCAATCGACTTGTATTCTCCAACATTTTTCAATCTACAAGCTTGCAGTCGGTAGACTTATCTTTGACTCCTCTTGCAATCAATCAACTTCAATATAGTCGACCTTATTGTTGTTTGAATAAGGCTTGACTTGTGATTCGATGGTGTCAATGATTCCTCACCAAACATCCACCATTGACATTTTGTCTCATCTATGGACTCCTCTTAAATTGAGATTTCATCCTTGTGGTGTATGTATTGCTTTCCTTCATTTTGGCCAGTTTTAGTAAGCTGGATACAAATAGTAAGTTATGCAATTTTACACCCTTTTATACGGACAATTTAGGTCACAGTTTTTTTTTTTGCATGGATGTTAATGACACAAAATCAACCTTATACAATATAGGATGTAGTGTATCAAGATCATACAAAATATTAGTCAATATTAAATTTCTACTGATATTGAAGTCACCTTCATAACATTATCTCCAACCTTCATAACATTATATCCAACATTGAGAATGTTTGACATTCAAGTTACCTTCATAAAAAATATGTCCAATATTAACAATGCTTGACATTCAAGCCACCTTCACAAAATTATTTCCAACTATGTTAACGTGGCTGTATTGACAATGCTTGGCAGTCAAGCCACCTTCATAAAAATATGTCGAATATTAACAATTCTTCAGTGATATTAGGTACTTCTCATTGTCAAGGTTGGGCATGTTGAAGGCACTAACAATGAATCATTTCAATATGTGGCTGGTATGGTAGGGTTGTCTTGGGGGAATTAGTCCTATGGATAGTCATTCTTCAAAGAATTTTCTTGGACTTTGTTTCAAAGAAATCTAAGAAGTCTTTGGTCTTTACAGATGCATTTTGACTCTCAGGTTGAGAGTGGTGTGATTTCGAAGAAGTCAATTTGATGAAATGGGATATTTTCTTTGTGCATCTTGAACCCTTGGTATGAATATACTTTGTATCTTGATACTGAAGTTTCCTTCCCTCATCTTCCTCAGAATGTAGAGCAAATGCGACAGAGAATGTCAATTCCAAAATAAAGCAATGGAACCTATCATACATCCATTGATGATACTTTGCATCAATTGTCCGAGTTGATTTATTCATTTCCATCATTATTACGACTCGCGTGTGAACTTGTGAATAGTACGCCACATGAAATGGCGGTTAGCTTGTATGTGTTGGAAACAACCCATAAAATTCGCGTGGACACTTTTGGTCGCTGTTGATCCAAATGTTGGTAATGAGGCGGTCCAAAAGTACCTACATGTCAAATCGTCTCGGAAATATGTGGAATTTTGTCCCATGTTTACGGTTTTTATTATTATTTGGTCCCTTCATTAAGTTATTGGGATTTATTTCACTACATTCCACCCAGCTTCGTCTAGGTGGCATCATTATATCATCATGGAAGTATACTACTTCACTTTCTTGTTGGTTTGCATTGCTTCAACATTTAGTAATGACGGGAGAAACAAGCTGCACTTTTCATTTTAACAGTTGTAGGCAGGGTTTGGTGATAGGAAATTGTCACAAACCATAGGTAGAATTACTTCCAAAATAAAATGATAACTAAGTTAACATAAAAAAATGGGTTTAATCAAGAACATTCATCACCATACTACCCATGGGAAAATGGCTAGGTGGAGGATGTCAATAAGTCTCTCAAGACTATTCTGTGCTATTTCTGTTGCTATTTCGTATATCATTTCTGTGTATTGTGAAGATTATGCTGGATATTTTACTGTTATTCTGTCATTTCTAGCATTTCGTTTCTGTTCTGCATATTTTATATATCTGGTATCTTGCAGTACACCATGCTCCCATGTTTCTGGTTTTTATTGTTGGTC
Source organism: Picea sitchensis (assembly GCA_010110895.2). Classification (NCBI taxonomy): domain Eukaryota; kingdom Viridiplantae; phylum Streptophyta; class Pinopsida; order Pinales; family Pinaceae; genus Picea; species Picea sitchensis. The sequence goes on along the minus strand of SNQJ01S0206315.1, from coordinate 4,810 downwards.
CCTTCATTAAGTGTGGGATTGATTTCACTACATTCCACCCAGCTTCGGCTAGGTGGCATCATTATATCATCATGGAAGTAGACTACTTCACTAAGTGGTTCGAGGCCATACCAACATTTAGTAATGATAGAGAAACAACTGCACTTTTTGTTTTTAACCAGATTGTAGCCAGGTTTGGTATTCCGAAGGAGATTGTCACAGACCATGGTAGTCACTTCCAAAATAAAATGATAACTAAGTTAACATAAAAAAATGGGTTTAATCAAGAACATTCATCACCCTACTATCCATAGGAGAATGGCCAGGTGGAGGATGTCAATAAGTCTCTCAAGACTATTCTCCGAAAGACCATCAATTCGGCCAAGTCGAATTGGAATTTGATGTTGTACTCAACACTTTGAGAATATCGAACCTTAGTCAATATTGTTATCGGTTTCTATCCTTTCCAACTCGTTTACAATTTAGATGAAGTTTTTCCCATAGAGTGCCAAATTCCCTCTCTTAAGTTGGCAGTGGAATTACTACCCGACACAACTCCACTTGAAGAGTGTCTCCTATATCTCGAGAAGATCGATGAGAAGTGTCGAGATGGAGCCTTGGCCAATGAATCTCACAAGCAGCATGTCAAGTGTGAATATGACCGGTCGGTCTTCCCTAGAGGTTTCTCCGAAGAAGATTTTTTCTTGGTCTATGACCAAGATAAAGATCCCTTGGGGGAAGGAAAATTCAAACCCATATGATTCAGATCGTTCATTATTAAGAAAGTCTTGGAAAAAGGTGCTTATCAATTGGTTGAATTCGAAGGTAATTCTTTTTCTGAGCCTAGAAATGGGCTCTACCTTAAGAATTATTACGTTTAGGTTCATCACCTAGGTGTGACTTCTTGTATATAATGTACAATTTTATTTATACATTTTCGTGTCTTTTTGTCTTATGGACGTGTAATTTATTGTTCTTTTTCACTGTGGAAGATGTCAAGTGAATATGAGGTTTATGTTGGGTTCACGGACAGTGCTAGTTGACACATTCAGAGGCTTTCTTCCGAAACTTGGGTGATCTTCATGCCCACCAGTCAGTTGGTGTTTTCTAGAGGTGTTTGTCTAGGTGAAGCAACCAATAACATTGCCAAGTACAGTGATGTAATTCTACATGATCCATTGTCACATTGTATTTCTTACCTCCAGGTTCATCTAGATGCTCAAATGGTTGTGTCTCAGTTAAATGGAGTGTACTATGTCTACGATCCCACCCTTCACTGATGATTCATTAGGGTACGTCTCTTAGAATGCTATTTTGATTATATTACATATATTCATGTTCATAGGATATCTAATCAACTAACTGATGCATTGGCTAATCATGTATTGGATTTTCATTTTGCACACACATAAAAGTAAATGCACACACATACACGCATATGTAAATACATTTGTACAAAAATGATTAATCCATAAGGAAAAAATATGTATATATAATATGTACAAAATTATATAATAAGTACAAAATGTGGGCCCTAAAGCCTAAAATAGAGCTGATATACATTGATGGGATCAAGCTCTCAATACATAAGAGAGTATAAAAAGAGTTCCCTCGACACATACAAGGTATATTTCTAAGTATATGGTCTAGGCCTATTGGCCCTAGTGTAATGTACTACGACATTCGCAAGATGCCAAAATAGTTGAACCCAAGTCCTGGGTACTACTACTACATGCGACTGCACGACCAGAGGTAGGTCCTCAATCTCCACCATCGGCATAAGATGGGTGAGAGTTGTCAATTTCCTCTCCACTCATCTCAATACTCTCTCAGCCTCTCTAGCTAGTGTCCATCCCACTATTTCTAGTTCTCCCACTAATGTTGGTTCGACATCCTCTCGAGGACGATGCCTAGTCATGATGAAGTCGACTGGTCGTACTAGTCCCACACATGTATATAACATATTACTAAGTTAGTACTATGACATTACCATCAAAATGAAAATATTTAAAAAATAAAAATGAAATAAATTTAAAAGATAAATAATGATGTGTTATCTGTCCATGCTCCTCGCCAGGGGGCACTGACATATTTGGGTCCCTTGGGAAAATAATCCCTTTGTGTTGGTAGTCTTCGATCGTAGTGATTTTAGGGGCCCACCAGTCAAAGAAATTGTCATCAAATTCCTCTTACACTCTCGATGTTCCCTGTCGAAGAATCAATGCATCCAATCTGCATAATGCTGGAAAGGAGGCAATATGTCCTCGTACTATCTCCCGTGGGATAAGGCCTAACACTCTCTCAAAAATGAATGTGCACAATATGGTCAAATATTTCTTCACACAAGTGAGAATCATGGTACTCCAGTCGAATATAGTGTCTTGTAACACTGAGATGCACAATGCATATGTTCACGTGAGGCCTGGTGAAGTGTTGGTGATCTTGTAATCCTCCCAATCATATACAACACCATCTGTAAGTTGAGGATTTATATCTTCTGAATTGGCACCTGAGAGCCTACTTTCTCAGCGCCAACCTCATAGTACATGCCAATGTATTCCTCTATATTATGTGGTTCTAGAGGGAAATTCCTCAAGTTAACCGGTTCACCCCTCCTAGATAGACCAATCAAGAAGTATATATACTTTGTGGTGGGAATCAATGATTGACCCTCTAGCATGAAGGCCTTTGCATTCAGGTTCCAATACTCTATCAAATAGTTTAGTAGCATAGGTTGTGCCCTCATGAATGGGAATTGAAAAAAATCCCACATTCCAAATTGTTTTAGCATGGCAATGGCCCTTGGATCCTCTTCAACCAGCATGTCTAGCTCCTTATGCTCTCTCTCTCTCCAATGGACATACATCCTAATGCATGAAATTTTTTTGAGGTTAGTCTCTTTTTCATTTTTTTGAATACTTTAAAAGATGTATGCAAGTGTTTTTTAAGACTTGGGTGTATGTATGCATGATGATGTTTTCTCATCCCACATATATACGCATCCTAAGTGTGAACAACCCACGTACATGAAAACCCGACTCATTTTTTAGGGCACACACCCTCTAAAAAAAAATAAAAGAAAAAAAATAATGGATTGAAATGTTGGAGGAGGTCATGTGTACTTGATTCAAGTTTGAAGTCTTTTCATCCACCGTAGCTCCTTGAATTTGCATTTTAAGGAAGAGGGTTTTTTCACTTTTTGGCTATTTTCCAATTTGCAATGGTTAAAATGATTTGTATATCGCTATTTATAGACTTTTTTGGCTCTTTTTGCCCCAGTTTGGTCCTCTTTTTCCCTATCCTTCGCTTGGTGGGTGCTTTGGTTTCTTTTTGGGGGACCTTTGGGTCATTCTTATAAAAAAAAAAAATTGGTTTGGTGTTTCTATGAGATGGGTTACACTCACATCTTCCTATGGTGAAGTTGTATTTTCGACACTTGCATATAGGTTAGGTTCTCATCACCTTGTATCTTGCATTTTTTTTACTATTTATGCTTTTCCATAGGATCAATCCCACTGAAGTGCAACACAGAACTTTCTATGTTTCTTTATAAGTGTCGTAGTTATGTGGTAGAGCCTCCCTCTACATGGATGCCATAGGTAGATCATTTTTTTCATTTTGGCATCCATGATGTGAGTATTCCATAGGCTTGGGAATCCTTTTAGTCCTACCATGATTGTGTGTTTAAGCCTCATTCTTATTTATCTTTTTTTGACCTATACTCGAGGGACTCCCTAAGAGCATGGTTTTTTGTCTTTCAATCTCACTTAAAATTTGAAAGATACATCTAACGAGAATTTATTTATACTTTTAGGCCTCGTTCAGATTACTTGAGAAAAGGATCCCCCCTGGATTCTTCTTTAATCCCTTTTCAGACTCTCTAAAATTGAAAATATTGTCGAGCGATCTTGTTGCCCTTCACGCTCGTCAAACTAAAGTTTGAAGGCACATCTATCTGACAATAGTTGTTGGTTGTGGAGCCTGATTATCTTCCTGATTGAGAGGTATTTGTTTTCAACCGTGTTTACACCCCATGAATATTGTATACCCCTCCACATGGAGGGGATTCCCCCCCTGGTGGGGTTTCAAAGGCGAAGGCCCCTAAGGAAAAATTTCCTTGTAAAATATTGTAATTTTGTAGTCAATTTGGACCGTTCATTATAAGGTCATAGATATGATAGTAGAAGTTATTTTAGATTTTTTTTTTCCCTATAAAGAAACCCTCTTTTATGAGGGAACTGTATCGAGGCTATGTATGGGTGTGATTATCATATTCTGAGAGAGTAGAATGTCATAGAAAGAAGAGGAAGTTACAGTGGGTGTGATGTAGGTTTTATCCCTTCATTTTATTGGATAATAAAAAGGAATGACCTAGAAATTTATATGGTGGAGATAGCCCACACTAGGTGAACCACGTATATCTGTGTCTCTATTTTAGTGTGTATCTTCTATGTTTTATTTCCACATTTGTATTATTTTATTGCTTCGTGATCCTATTTTTCTAACAACAGTTTTGTTGGACAACTGAGAGGGGGGGGTGAATCAGTTGTTACCGTGCTTAAACATTTATGATTCTTTTAAACTCTTTGCAGAAACATTGAATGATGATCACAATAATGCAGGGAAATAAACAATGGCACTTTCAGCATCATTCACATATTTGAGAAACACAGAGACAAATATTTGTCGAGGAAACCCATACAGGGTAAAAACCTCTTTTTCTTTATATGATAAGTAATAGTTACATTCTTTACATTATCATACATATGAGCACCAACTCATAATGAGGCTACAACCTCAGCTTTGCAAGCTGCTACTTGCTGAGAGCACC
>SNQJ01S0206313.1:0-16383 GCA_010110895.2 Picea sitchensis | reverse complement strand
ATGGCATGACAAGCACTATCCATCTAGGATAGTTTCACCAACAACTTCATTGATCTTCATCTCATTATTCCACATACAATCATGGGTCCTCCAACCATTCTTCTAGGATAACCCGTTCCATAAAGCTTCTTCCTATGAGGACTTTCACCATAAGGGGACCACTTTGGAGTTCATACATTTGTGCACCTTATCAACCATGATAAGACAATAATGATTCATCTTTGCATCAGTTCACCACTGCATCATGTATCAATGACAACTCATTAATCCATCTTCATCAATGCATCATATCAATGATCCATCTTTATCAATTGGTTTCCACTTGGACATATATCATTCTCGCCAAGGGAATCATATCAATGATCCATATTTATCAATTGGTTTCCACTTGGACATATATTATTCTCATCAAGGGTGTCATATCAATCAATTACTTGACATCAATCAAACCAAACCATTTACATATGATCCAACAATATCCCAAATAATCAAACCATTGGCATCAATGACAAACCATTGGAATCAATGACAGCATGATCCAACACCAGTATCCTTTATGAGCACCAATCTCCAAGGACTTGACCTAAACTACCCTGTTATAAACAAACATGCTTATGCAGTATATAAAGAAGTCAAGAATTTTAGATCATATATCCTGAAGAATCACACCAAAGTCATAGTCCCTCACCCCGCACTCAGATGTTTATTCACCCAACAAGATATGGGATAAAGGAGGGGAAATTGGGTTGTAGTCATTCAGGAATTTGATCTAGACATAAAACGTGCCAAAATAATCAAAGGACAAGGATTGTGTAAACTAGATGTTGAGGCCCAATATTTGATTAACATAGAAGACCCCGATTGGGAAAATGAGCTATCATTATGGTGCAGTGAATCCCTATACGTACCTCACAAGAAAGAATCCTAGTATGGAAACTTGTTTTATCTCCTGTATCACGGGTCTTGTCTCGGAAATCTAAACCCTAGAGAAAGGATATCCCTCAGGTTAAAATCTGCTCAATATCACCTCATAAATTATGTGCTTTTCTGCATAAACTATGATGGATTACTGCTTAGATGTCTTGAATAGGACGATGCAGAAAAGGTGTTGAGAGAAATCCACGACACCCCAGCAGGTGGGCAATTTTTAGGAGAAACCATGGCTCATAAAGTATTGAGGGCTGGTTATTATTGGCCCACTTTGTTCAAGGATGTTCACGCATATTCTAGGAAATGTAAAACTTTTCAAGTGAGTGTTGGTAGGGAAAAGAGAGAATCCATTCCACTCCAGTCAGTGACTATATCCATACCATTCGAGCAGTGGGAAATAGACATCATAGGAGAAATTACTCCCAATTCTTTGAAACAACATAAATATATATTGACTGCTACAGACTATTTTACAAGATGGATGAAGGCTATCCCTCTCACACACATTAATGAAAAGGTATTAATACAATTTCTAGAACTGATCAAAATCTGGACCAGGGGTCAAATTTTAGCCCAAAAATCAACGTTCTCGGAATTGCCTCAAATCGTATGTGAGCATAGCCCTCATCATCACGAACCCAATGCAATTCGTTTCATCTCAAACAGATGTCGGGAACGAAAGATATAGCAATCTGTTCGGAAAGTCAAACAGGTAAAAAAAGTGTTGACTGGGCAGTCCGTACAGTCCGTACGAAAACGTGGAGGGTCGTACCATCTTGCTGATGTGGCAGAGGACGTGGTGCATTTGTATTGGTTTTGTTTGTCCAATCAGGTGTGGACACGTGGCCCAACCATTTGGCGCCACGTGTCACTGTTTCATTGGTTTAATGGGTTGGTTTATTATTTGTGTAAAAGTGTTGTGGGTCCGCGGGGTTCGACCCCAGGACCTCACCATAAGCCTATGGTTTCAAACACTCGCCCGACCATTACGCCATAGTTTGTTCCTTGATATGTAAACGTATTAAAATGTATTTGAATTTGTATTACATATTAAATGGCGGGGGGAACGGGTCGGGGCTTAGCCCCGACCCGCGGTCGCATGGATATATGTGTGACCATATGGTATATGGGCTGTAATATTATATGCGCGTAGACTTGTAATAATAAACCCAAAGTTTATTAACACATATGCCATGTAATATGCGCGCACGGTAACCAAATTTTTTGTATTGAAATGTGGTTTATACATTGTAATTAATCCGCGCGGGAAACATTGTGTTATATATATGTGTTATATAAAAATGTGCGCGGGGTTTTAACCAATGGTTAACCCGTGAATTTTTTCATATACCAATGGTTTTAAAAACGTGCAGGAGTTATATTTTGGTTGCATGGTTTGAACAGTTCAACCACTTTTGCGCCCAGCCCAAGGTCGCATGGGAAATATGACCAAGAGCCGAGGCGGTTAAGGGCTGGAGGCGCCCTAACCATTCTACGGTTTGGACCGGTGCACGGTTGCGTACGGGTCTTGGTTTTTCCGCTTAAATGAGCGTGTGTGCCAGGTTTGGAGCACAAGGGTGCGATTTGTAGAACCAGTTCCAGCAAAGCTTGAAGGAGGAAAATGGAGGAGGTCTAACTTCTTCATCGTTTGGCCGATTGAGGTGCCGTAAAAGCCCAGCCAGGGGTTTTTGGATGTGATGGATCCATTGGTGCCATTTTCACAGCCATTTGAAGACTTCTTCAGCAAGTTTTTCACCATTGAAGTTTCAGGAAGCTCCAGGGAGCTTGAAGCCCTCTTTGATCGAGGACATGGTTTGGTGAGCCTATGTCTGTTTTCTGTGATTTAAATATCATGTTTGGCTAATTGCTATGCTCTGAACACATTGGGACAGGTTTCAGAGGCTGTTGAGGACTTTTACAGGTTTTTTTTCCAAAGAGAAGCTCAGGGAAGCTTATGGCCACATGTAGAGGAGGTCATGCCCGGATGAGCCATGATTCGTTTTCAGAGTGTGATTAGTCATTTTTGGGGTTTTTATGTGTTATGATCTCAATGGTACAGTTTTATTTTCCATTGGAGTTGAGCAGCAGCTTGTAAAATAACTTTTTCCAAATTAATCCCAGAGAGCCAAGTCCATTATGGAGGCTCAAGGAGATGTAGCCCGTAGGGGGGTGAACTCCTTTATCATGTTGTTCTTGTTGTGCTTTTGATGGTTTATTTGCTGCAAGTTGTGTTGTTGTGTATTTTTTTTAAGTACATATTTAACCATCTAAAAGAACAATTCCTCACACATAAGCATTTACAAGAAGATACATGCACATTTAAAGGAAGAAGCATAAACTTAACACATAAGTTTATTTTGCATATTTATACACATGAAGCAAGGTCCTGTAAAGTTTATTTTAATGAAGTAGGGGTGCTTGCATAGCATAACAAGTCAGCCTTCTATTTTCAGATCAAAAACAATAGTTGATACCGAGGTTTAGACTACCCTCCGTCATCATTTTTGAAAATGTTGCCTACTTTTCTTCCATACGCTTGACTGAATTCTCTCTTGACAAAGGGATCATAATAAGATACTCTACAAACTATTATCCGCAAGGGAATGGGGTAGCAGTGTCAACTAACAAAAACCTGGTAATAATCTTAAAAAAGACAATTGTTGAAAATCATAGGAATTGGCATAATTCACTCCATAATGCCCTATGGGCCAATAGAGTAACACCTAAAGAAGCCATAGGAAACTCTCTGTAATTTCTAGTATATGGGAAAGAATCCATTATGCCAAACGTATTGTACCTTCCATATTTACAACTCGCCCAGGCATCAAGAGGTCAACCCTCATTCGCTCTATAACAAAGGATTGATACCCTTCTCATGCTAGATGAAGAAAGAGAAAAGGATAAAACTAAGTTCACCACTTATCAATAGATAGTTAAAAGATGGTTTGACAAGCATAAGGCCATAGAAAAAAAAAATGAAGTAGGGGACCTAGTTTTGAAATGGGATAAAGAAAACGAGTCTAAAGGAAAATACTCAAAGTTTCAAAATCTATGGCTCGGACCTTTCCAGGTATCCGAGAAAATTGGGGCGGGCACATACCGGTTCAAAAATATGAGGGGGGAACCCGACACCCTCCCAGTGAATAGCCAAGCCTTAAAACAATATTTCTCTTAAAAAAAAATGTACTTTCATGTTTTCTTTTAGCATATATTTTGATCAGGATAAATGTGTAGGTTTAGGGTAGGTTGATTGCAAAATCCTCTTGATTTTTTGTTTTTTCTTTTTCTCGGTATTTTCTTGTAATTAAGTTGTGTTTTGTAAAGCAGTGGTTGACTTTAAAAAATATGGTGAAGCAGACTCTTCTCCTAAATTACGCTTACGTGCAACATAAGAAATGATGGGAAAATACAAATTTCTTAAAGGGGATCTATATCTTGTCTTTGCAAAACATACAACCTTGATAAGTGATGAAATATTCACCTGGTGGTCTGGTCAAGCCCAAAGGTAAATACGTCTAGTTGGAAAGGATCACATGTACCTCTAGACAAAGCTAGGAAGGATTTCACCTTATCAATTTTGCCTTGTAGATAACAATTGTCCTCCTCTCCGACTCACTCGTGGAATTTCTGCCAGAAGAAAATGAACTATATTAAAAGGAGTGAAAAGTCTGAGAGGGTATGCAGATAACTTCGTCAAGGATATGGACGCTCGCTGGTAGAAAAGAAAGGTTTGTGATGTTGAGGTGACTGGGTTGGGGCTATGGATGCTCGCTAGCAGCAGAGCAACATCGTAGCGAGGGAATAATGATAACGAAAAATGGCCTCAAGCCAGTGGATGCCTTACCCAACTCTTTTCAAAGAAGGGTGCGGGTCATGGTCAATAGGAATGAAGGTGGGAAAAGCGTTGAACTCCATAGGCGGATCCGGATTCATGAACCTAGGAAGTTATTTACGCATAGATAGGAAATACTCTGTTGAATGAAAATCCAGTTATTTTCTAAACCATGTTCTGCACAAGCTAAGCTTGAAGGAAGGAGAGGGGATTATTTTTTTTCCCAGACAATCGCCATTTGTTGAGCACTCAACACATCCTAAAAGCTTTGTGAAAAAATTTCTCTTTTGGGTACCAGTTTGATTTTTTCCTTCTTTCTGAATTGAGTCTATTGTGTAGGGATCATTAATTTTTATGTTCCTATGTTTTATCATCTATCAAATTTGAGTTGGTTTGGAATTGTTGAGTATATTAACTTCTCTTATAAATAACACTTGGCCTTTTAACTAAGTATACACAGCTAGAAATTTGAGCCATACACCCATTATCGGCATCAGATCAATCTGTGCAGTAAAATTGACCATACAAGAGTGACAATCATTGATCATCGATCACCAATGTATCATCAACATCGAGAGAATAGAAGAGAAAATCATCGATCACTAATTACGTCTTGCGAAAATGTTGTCTAAATATCGTCGATGTATCATGGACATCGAGGAGGTAAGAAAAGGAAAATGCTAACATCGACACACCTAAAAAACCTATGATCATCTATCGTCGATACATTCAGGGTCAGTAATATCTAAAGGAAACCTTAAACTACAGAAAGCCTTTACATCGACACGAAATCGAGTGTTGATTGTCGATTGGTAATACGTTATCGGCATCAGTGAACTCCAAGGGATGAAATCACGAATTAATAAACATAGAAACTCGTCGATCACCAATCATAGACATGTCATCAGCATCGATAGGATAGGTGGAGGTTCCTAGAGCCATTTCTAAATAAAATCCCCGATTCCGAAGAAAATTTTAACGAAGAAACCAAAATTAAGCGTCACGTTTCATGATCACCCTTTCAGAGCATCATTTCCACGTCATCACTGTATGACAGTCCAGGTCGGCATCGTAGCTTTTTCTAAAAGAGGTATTAATGAACGTTTTCTAATAAAATCATCGACACCAATCCACTTGTTTAAACCATCGGACTGATAGGACATCGACGACAGGATGGGACATCTTCGGAAAAAAATAAGATCGATTTTTGTTATTTAATGGGCCAATCAATGTGTTGATTAACACACATTACTAAAACACACACCGACCACATAATATGAGTTTGAAACTGCCGATGAAATACGTACCACTCCTCTCCTGCACCGCCAACCTGTGATCGCATTTAATCCCGAGCATGATTTGGATCTTGGTGATGGATTGTGGAGACAACATTTACACCCTGAATTCAAGAACTGATGTGACAAGGTAAGTATGCTCCATGTTTAAATTATATAGAAAAATTCTGATCGCTGCATTGAGTACCCAATTCTTTCATTACTAGAACAGTCGAAGGAACAAGAAAGTGTTTCAGGAGCTCACAGTCGATTTTCATAATCCTAAACTAGTTTAATCTTGTGCGAAGGAGAGGTATGAACCGTCTATATCATTTCCAAAGTCACAATTGTTTATTTTTCATTATTATTTCTGCAATTCGGTATCTCATTTTGTTCTTTGTGAAGTAAAATGCCTCCAAGGAAGCCAATGACCAGGCGCTTGCTGAGAGCACCAAAACTGAAAGAAGCGGATATCAGTGAAGGATCCTCACCTGATGCTAATAGACAAATCATTTTTTCCGTTAAAGTGGAGCCATTCATCCGAACTTCCACTAAAACGGTGTTTTCCAAACCCCCTACATTCGATGACATAGAGGCGAGTATTGGTTTGAAAGTGGTGCTCCCTCAATGGGTAGATTTGTTTAATAGAATCAACAGAGAAGATTACCCAGAATTTGTGCTACACAGTGACCCAGATGTCTCAATGCTCGATGATCAAGTATTCCCAAACATTCAAAGATCCTGCCTGCACATGGTATCTTGTCAAACCCCGATCGTGCCTTGCATTGAAACTCTAGGGTGGATAATCGACCACACAAATTCAAAAAAATGCATGGTAAATGATGACAATGGCAGATGTGTTGGGGTTTTTCTCCCAATATAAGTCCATAATTACTACAAACTCAGAGACCCAGAAGAAAGGTTAAATATCAAGTTTGTGGTAAAATTCTATGATTTACATGACACCAGCAAGTTGTTGGCTTCATGGTGGAAAGAGGATAAGATATTTACAAACAGGAGAAATGGTTGGTACGGTATGGCCAATCTTACAGAGACATATATTTATTTGATGGCTCTAATCTGCTGATTATACAGGGAGAGGGATTGCACCAATTTTTTTGAAGCTTGGATGCCCCTGGCATACACTGTGGCAATCTCTAGTAGCAGCTTCAACTGGGGAGCAATTATTTCAAAACAAATAAGCACCAACATACTACAAGCCCAGATGCCAAAGGATGGAGAAACACCATCTTTCCACATGGTGTCATACTTACTAGATGTGATATGCACAAAGAACGTCTTTTCATGCATGAATCTGAGTTGGTATATTGTGAAGTTACCTGTGCATGTCTATTTCAGCATTCTATGGTAGAACAGGTACAAGATATCTTACACTCTTATATGTGATGAATTTATAACTCGGGTTTATTTTATCATTTTTAAGAAAGAATTCCCAAGGCTTACGAAAGCAGCCAAGAAGATGATTTCCAAAGTAGGTCATTCGTACCTGGAAGAAACTACCACCTACATCAGAGTGTTTGGGGCCACTGACGCTCCACATTTACTCCCCAGTCATGTCCCAAACCAGCTTGTTGTGGGGGGAATCCGTTATCAAACCATTTTGCAAGGCTATAATGGCACCTTGGTAAAAGACAAAAAGAGAGCATTCATACCCTATGCCTTTCATGTAGGGTTTTACATGGTGAAAGATACCACACAAGAAAAATAAGAGGGCTTGATCCAGTTGGAGTATAGATTTCCCACAGGCCGATTTCACAAACATGACCCAAAGGGACTATTACCTCAGCAAGCATCATAGGTGTATTCCTGTTGGTTGTATGCCCGTGATAAGTTTGAAGACAAAATATTTAAAGAAGGTGCCTAGGACTGGGAGGAGGTTCTCCAAGGAAAGTTGACCCCAATATGACAAGATTTAAATCCATGACAATGGATGAGCAAGTTGAAATGATAGAACAAAAAACTCAAGAATCCCTCAGGTTAGGGAAGAAAACAGAGTAGTATAAGCCACAGAGGCACAGAGGAGAGTTATATTGTTTCTAGAAGAATCCCAAAGAGTCATCCAAAGGTTAGAAAACAATCCCCAACTAAACCCTTTGATAGAACCCATAAGTGTCACCCCAACTGACATAATCAATCTCGGAGAGGAGATAAATGAGTCAAAGTCAACACCACTGAAGGAGACCACTCATCCAGAAAACCCAGGCATTATGTCACAATAGGAAATATCGTTGATATTTTCTACAACGCAGTTGGGGGAAACAAGAACATCAAGTCGGACAGATGTGTCTGACGTCCTCATAGACCTAATTACCATATATGATGATGAGGAAAGCTTAGGGGTTTCGCTCATAACCCCAGTACCAATCACAAAGGAGGGAGAACCAGGAGAAATATTTGCTCTAACTCTCGAAGCATTGACCTCAATTCCCCAGGAAGGGGACGACCAGGCCAGAAGCATGTTGGACACTGAATTTCTCAACCAATTGGGAATTCATCATAATATGGACATCTCCAAGGAGGATTTGGGATCTGTTGAACACGAAGAAGAAACACAACGATAAAAAATCGACACCTCAATAGTTGATCCTCCATTTAATGTTGATCCTTTAAGCCTCTCCCCATCTAAATCTGAGACTCTTTCATCCAACAAACCCTAGCAGGAGGACGAGTCACCAAGACATACAGAAGTTTCCCTTGCCAAAGAACTACAAGAGCCAGTCATAGAACACATATATATTGCAGGAAGCCTAGGAAACACTCTAACCTAGGGAGACTAACATATTCATGACCCAGTGGATGAGGTCGTCGATATACAAGAGATTTCTTATGACAGAAAGAGGAAATATATGATGAGAAGGACCACCAAGAAAAGGAGGCTCACGCTTGATAGCACACTTCTCATCATCACAAAAGAAACACTTCTCAACATAGAGAATACTAAGACAACTGAGTTGATGGGGTGGGAATGGATATAACTGATGCAAAACTGGACAGAGTGAAAAGGAATGAAAAGGAATTAGCAGACGCAAAAAAAGAGTTGGATCATCTTCTCCATCTAGCGAAGTGTTATCAGGATTCAATGTAGATAGTAGTATTCCTGAGGAGTGAGTTCAGAGAAACATATGCACAATTCACAAATGAAAGAAACCTCTTCACCACATGCATAGCCGATTTTCAAGAGGATACTCTCATGGGGATGGAAACTCGTAAAGACATGCAGAGGTGGTATGAAAAGTCACATCAAGCCTTAGAGCAGATTGACTATATCAGTGTGGTACAGAAAGGTCGAGATTCATAAGAGAATGGCATCCGAGTACTGATGGATAGCAACATCTCCCAAATCAGGAAGGAAACTGAATATTGGGTGAGCATGGTCCAATAAACTCAGTGGAAGATTGCAAGATACCAGATATATGAAATATGCAGAACAGAAATGAAATGCTAGAAATGACAGAATAACAGTAAAATATCCAGCATAATCTCCACAATACTCTTCACCACATGCATAGAAGATTTTCAAGAGGATACTCTCACGGGATGGAAACTTGTAAAGACATGCGAGTGAAAAGCCGCTGATCGTGCTTCTTTAAGGCATTGACTATACTGGTACGTGGAAGGTCGAGATTCATAAGAGAATGGCATCCGAAAATTTCCATGATAGCAACATTCCCAAATCGAAGGCTAAAACCAATATTGGGTGAGCATGGTCCAATAAACTCAGTGGAAGATTGCAAGATACCTTATATAAGCAAATATGTAGCAAGTAACGGTAAATGAAATGCTAAAATGACGTAATACCGTTAAAATATCCAAAGATAATCTCCACAACACGAATGATATACCAAATAGCACGTAAATAGCACTTTGAAGTCCATAGCAATGTTCATGTACTCTTCGAGGGCAACTCCAATCGGAAATAGCTCATATAATATCCAAGCTAGGGTTCTCATACCCCCGACTCCTATTTATACTCAAAAGAAGCATCTAGAAGATCCTTCTAAGTTTTAAGCTTCAGTTAGTCTTTACATCCGCTTCTGATTCTATTTTATTAAAAGTCTCTATTAATATTGACCTTTATTACATCCCAATACACATTGATCTACCCATGTGTGGGTTAGGGCCTGCAACATGTTCCGGGCTCTCTTTAAAAGTAGTCTTGTCCTCAAGGCTTGATGTGGAAACTACTGCAGAATAGTAGTTATTCCGCGGCATCTCACTGGAGTCATATCTTTCCACACCGATCGCAGCACTTCCTGATGGTTCTTTGACGCAGCTTATCGCCCTCCGGTCCGGGAACCGCTCATTGTAGCCAATGGACTCCTTCACCAATCTCCGGTAAGGTTGGTTTGAGTTAGCACCGTTCCACCACCTTTCGTGAAACATGAAAAATGTGGATGGTCAATCGACCGGGCGTAGCTAATCGATATGCGGACTTGTCCCACCATGAACCGCGGTAAGGGCCAGCGCAATTTGGGGCTAGATTCTGACCGCCGGGCCTTGAGGGAAGTTTGTTTGTATGGTTGTAGCCGCAGAAACAACCCGATCCCCTTCTCTACAGAAATTGGACGCTCCGATGCAATTGATCCGCCGAGCCGTTTCCATTTTGTTCGGCCAAGACCAAGTTCTCTTGTATTATATGAAGGATATATCCCCGTGATCAGAAGCCGCTTATTCAATCACCGACCTTCGGTACCTTAGTGTATGAGAGAATCGACGGCGGATTTTAATCCATACACTGCCCAAAAGGAGTCAGCGCGAAAGGTCAGATGATATGTAGCGTTGTACCACCATTCGCCGAGGCGTAACCATTGAGCCTTAATCGGGTTGTTGTTTTTCCGATGCAAAGAACTTCAGATAGGTTACCAAACACTTGTTGACGACTTAAGTTTGACCATCTCAATTGGATGATAAGCTCGAAATGAGATGCAATTGTGCCTTGTAGCTTAAACAGCTTCTGCCAAAAATTGCTTTCAGGAAAGTTGGGTTTCGATCAGAAATAATAGAGTTTGTCATGCCATGAAGTTTGAAGACCGAATCCATGAAAATTAATGCTCATGGATGCGGTAAATGGGCGGTGAAGAGCACAAAAAATGAGCATACTTGGAAAGTCGATCCGCCACCACCATTATCACCAATTTATTCCCCGACGGTAAGCCCGTATTAAAATCCATAGATGGTGATCCTGCCAAATAGTCGATGGAATTGGGAGCCGTTGGAGTGTGCCCGAGATTTGATCAAGCTTCCTTTGTTGCGCTAAGTGCACTCCCGCTACATTCACATTGAAACTTGGTACGGATGTCATGTTTCATACCATCCTTAAAAGGAGCGCTTAACTCGGCTTATACAAGCCTTGGTGAACCCCTCAGGCCTCACTGCGGGTGCACAAAGCTCAGAGTTCTGGATTTGCGCTTGACGATTGTTTACTTAAATGGCCAAGCCGCACCTTTGTATCGCGGGGAAGCTCATCCCCGAAGCCAAGAGCACCGGGAAACAAGGCCTTGGTTCTCAAGTAGCTTGTCAATTAGGATGCGAACTTTGGGGTCTTGGCACGCATTCCCTGTGCACACAACCAGCTAAATCGTACAATGAAGGAAAGAAAGAGGATCCCTTCTGCCTTCATATTTCCCGGACAGCATCCATACTACATTTCTTTGTTCTTCTTAAACAAATACTGACCCGCACCCAGATTACATTCTAGCCTTGCCTCCCCCGAGGCTACCATATCGAGGCCCATTGTTCCACCTACCCTGGAATCATGGCCTCAAGAGATATGATGCTATAATTCAACCGGGTAGATGCGTTAATTGCCAACATTTCTTTTCATAAATAGGTTTGACCAGATTCTTCGTGACAGTTGTTTGCTCAGAAAGGCCAAAGGTCGACCCTCTTGTATATATGATAAATACTAATGCCTTTCCTGATGCATCGTGATTCCAACACAAATGTCTTTGTAGCCTGGGAGAGCCGTAACCGGAGGGTGGTGCAGCGAAGGCCTTCTTCAAAGTCGGAAAAGCTGGTTTCGCTAGTCCACAGAAAGAGTTCTTTTAAGGAGGCCTGAGAGGTGCTGCATCTTCCAGGTTCTGACCTAATCCTTGTGGTAATAATTCCTGGTGAGGCCTCAAAAATCCACTGCTTTAGAGTCTTAGGGTGCCGCCAATCTTGCATAGCTTCAATCTTTTCGGTCCACCTCGACACTACATCCTTTTCCACGGTGATGAATCCAAGTATTCAACTTCTGGACGCACTGAAAAATCAAGACATTTCAATCACAGTTTTCAGGAAAAGCCGGCCGAAATAAGTAGTTGAGTCCGATCCACATGAGTCGATGGTCTTTCCATGTCTTGCTATATATGGAGGATGATCATAAGAAAAATGGTAATGCATGATCAAGAAAGGGACGGAAGACATGGTTCATGAGGCTCAAAGGTGGAGGGGGCGTTACACAACCCAAAGGGCATGACCAAACTCTGTAGTGTGGCCCTCATGAGTGCGAAGGTCATCTTAGGAATGTCCACCTCTTTCATACATATCTAGTAATAGCCCCAGCTGGAAGTATTCTGCTTCTTCAGAAGAATTGGCACCACTCTGGCACCGGTGGGAGGTCATCAATGACCGATGGAAAATTTATCTTGATGTAGAGTTTATTGAGGGTAACGGAATGGGAAACATTCGCCACTCTAACCTTTCTTTCTTTAGTGCACCATGATGGACCTGAGAGGATTAAGGACTCGTGACTCTAGGACGGATGACCCCTGCAATGAGTTCCTCTGACCATTTTTCTGGCCTCTATCTTTTGGGCAAAGGTGGGCTTATATACGTAGTTGGGGAGTAGTTTCCTCAATAAGGGGAATGGAATGATCATGGACGCACAGGAAGGAGGGAGTCCTTAGAGGAGAAGCATTGTTTGATGTTTAGTCAGCAGGGCTGGAGGGTCTCGTGGGCACGGGTGGGATCTCTCTGCGGGTTTGAATGGCATGGAGTTGGGTCATGACACCAGAATATTACTTTTTTTGAGAGAAATTCTCCATGCCATGAGAATCGATGATTTCGTGAGAACCCTAAGATGCCTTGAAATTTATGTGTGGGTCACTGGTCAAATTGTACGGTTAAGTTTCGAAGTCCATGAGAATGGGGACCCAAGGTTCCTCACAAGCCATTTGGCACCTAACACTAACAGCGTCGCAACTCCCATCAATAAAGGCAAACATATGGGACTTATGTTGTAGTCACCATTTGAGACGACATTTTCGCTTCCACATTTCATGGACCCGTTATTGGAAATCATGATTTGGAATTATTAACAGCATGATATAGCAGTGGCTCTTAGCTGGTATGCATGTATGAATAAAGTTGTGGGTACGCCACTATCAACCTAAGATGATGACCTTCAAGTTTGATATAAAATCCGACAGCCTTTGATTTGGGGGGCAGAGAAGTCGCTGAGAGCATTGAGGGAAATGATGGGTTCTTCACAGGAGGGCTGGAAGGAGTGGGTTTATGACGCTTCGTGACCCTGGAACAACAGGGAAGTGTCATCATCATCTCTTGAGTATCCTCAGAAAATAAGGCAGGTTTTATGTTCCTTACATTTGTGGCCTCGAAAATATTTTTCATCGCTACTATAACAGAGGGCTCTGGAAGCTGTCGCCCAACCATTCGGCCAATTTTGGATTTTTAAGGGAGGGAGGGAGTAGTGGGGTTTATCAATAGCGAAGGAAAGGAAGCGCCATTGGGTTTTATATAGTGAAACAATTTATGTCGGGTGCTTCTTCGGCTTTTGGTAGCCTCCACCCAAGTCTTTGGTCGAGCCATGAGGACATGTACCCTAACCTCCTCCTTGAGGCCACACCGAGCAAGACTTCAAAGAAGGCAGCACGGCCTGCCCCTCATTGAAAAGCTAGACGCTTCAAATGCAGCTTTTGCGAAGTCTTCGACCGTATTCCCATTTCTTCAATTTTGTCAAATGGCCCAAATGGTTGGTGTCTTTTTCAAAGCGTTCATAAATCTCAAGAACAAATTGGGTCCAAGCAATATATCCTGACGGAAGTTTTTCCTCAATTGCCACCATTGCCGCCGTTTGATCTAGATGGAACACCATACCATAGTTTGGCCAAGCTATCCACGTTGTAGAGAGAGAAATAATGTTCCATTTGTGCGAATTCAAACTGGGATTCGAAAGCTATCAAAATTTAGGTTGGCATCCACCCGCGGAAGGTTTATGTCCCTTTGAAAGTGATGGTTGAAAGGAATGGGCATTCCTTCAGTCTTTTTAGTGCATCATCATCGAGAGGGATTTTGAGTTTAAGTGAAAGTGCTACAACAACAAATTCAAGTTCATTTTTACTCACGACTATGATCGTGACGACTATCCGACTGCTAATGCATCTGGAGGCATCACGGAGTAGCAATCACATTTATTGTAAATTCTTTTGTTGGGTCTCAAGTAAACCATGCTGCGTGTGTTAGCTTTGTGACTCTGTTCTTTGGTTACTGTATGGGCCATGGTGACGGTGACTAAAAAGGAGCGCAAGGGGGTCAAAAATTTTTGCGTAAAAAATGATATTGTGGAGGCGATTGCGGGCGATGAGTCTAATGGAATAGTTCTCAAATAATACAGGAAAATGGGTGAACTGAAAAGGTGCGCGAATGGAATTTTTGTGGTAGAAAAGAAAATGATATGGAGGAAAGTGGATGTATGCAGAGATGAGTCTGTTCAATGGAATATAGGTCTCAAACAATGGTAAAAAAATTTCTATACTCAAGGCCACCGCATATGCTTTGGTCCTAAGAATGTCAGTATACCGAAAATCCTCAAATTCCGAACTGTGAGTATTTACTTAGCAAACCCTATACAGATGCGTGTTAATATCCTTCGCTTAATTTTGTTTATATCAGTTGTTTATGTTCCTGCTGGTTAGGTAGGACCGCTGGTCTCTGCTGCATTGGTTTGCCCCGTGGCTATAGCTCGATATAATGCGATCCTGTGGTCCATCAGTAGTACTCATTCCAATATCTCGTGGTGGCACTAACTAAGGAGGATAGATTGTACCCTTAGCCAGACTACCCAATTCGAATGGCCCTGTGTACTAGGAGAGTATCTTCCCGGCGTTGTTCTGGTGACACTATAAAACCGGGCTTACTGAAGGGTTTATTCTACAAAGGGCTTCGTGGAAATCTAGGCTCACGTGGTTATTCCATGTCACCAATTGGCGGGTACCCAAATAAAGGTTCCTAAGTAAGGCCAAACGGCGCTTTAAGAACCAATTTACTTCAAGTGGTATATGAATCCTCAACCGCGTTTATGCCAGAAGACAAATCTCATTTAAAGACGCACACGCCTCTCACCTCAAGAAAAATAATTCCACAATTTCTAAGGAAAGTGATCCGAGCACTAATTTGGGTAAGATACCGTATGAAATATGCGTAATGTAACGAAATGAAATGATAATAACAAAAATATCCAAGATAATCTCCACAATAGTGTTGAAATGATATAATGGAATAGCGTTTAAATAGAACTTTGAATCAGATATAAATGTTCATGTGTGCCTCTTCGAGGGGGTAACCTAACGTGAAAGCAAAATACTCAGGTCAATAATATCCAAGCTAGGGTTCTCATACTCCTCGCACTCCTATTTATACTCAAAAGAAGCATCTAGAGGAAGACCTTATAGAAGGGAAGTTTCTATTAAGTCTTCAGGTCTTCTTACATCCGCCTTATTCTATTTTATTGAAAGGTCTTATTAATATTGAGCTTTATTACATCTGAATACATTGATCTACCTATGTGCGGGTTAGTACCTTAACAAAGATATAGGAAAGGTGGGGAGAGTGTGAATAAAGTTGGTAGAAGATCAATCGGGAGATGGAAAACATTGGCCTACCATAATTAGGCCCACCAAAAAATTTTATCGATTTGCATGACATGCATAGAAAGACTCGGCATGGTAACACCTAATAAAATCCCTCTCATTTCTCCAATGCTTAAGTGTGAAGTTCATCAGGTATAGAGAACGGGCAGTGGAGATAAACGGAGTCTTCTCTGCACCGATGGATCAACATAGATTTCCTTATGCAAACACATGCGAAGACATTTTCTTCAAGTGGGCGGAGTATGAGAGAAATCATCCACTGCAGTAAAAATTGGATGGTCTCAATAGAACGAGGAGACAAATTCTTCCACGTGTCAATTTTGTTTTACTTAACACAATTTTAGTAGTTATTTTTAGCTTAATGATCCTTTATAAATAGGGAGATCAACCTTGGGCAAAAGGTCAATGGTTTTGGGAAAAGACTCTATTTTTTGAGAATTGTAAAATAATTATT
>SNQJ01S0206312.1:3694-15097 GCA_010110895.2 Picea sitchensis | reverse complement strand
CACAATTTCACCCAATTTCAAAAAAAAAATCAACCGAAACGAAGTCCGCGAAGTGAAGTTATGAGCATTTTAAATTCAACAGTTTTTTAGGGTTTTTCCAGAGAAAACCGCTATTTTCTATTGTAACTTATTGTTCTATTTTTTTGGGTTTTTTCATGATGGCTTTTGTTTAGAACCAAATACTAAATACAAAATCACCACAATAGATATAGAAGAACAATATGCAAAATCTCTTTTATTACCATCAAACCCTTGAGGTAGGGCAACACCATACAATGGATCATATTATGAAAGGGATCCTCTTCTGTTCACTTGCCTCTTCGAGGGGGCATCTTCCTATTGAGCTATCATTCCAAATACAATATTTATTTTCATGTCTCATTACATTACTTTAACCCCTTTATATAGTGCTACCATAGCCTAAGAACATTCTAGAGGAAGAATCTTCTAGAAGTAGAACCTTCTAAGAAGTTCTCTTACATTTATTATATCTAATTACCCATTTATTATATCTAACTACCATAGTGGACCTTATTTAATAATATAGTGGACCTAGTCCACCTTACATTGAATGACCTCCACTATTATCACTATGGGCCCTCTGGGCCCCCCAACTACCTCTCTAGC
This sequence comes from Picea sitchensis, assembly GCA_010110895.2. Taxonomy (NCBI): domain Eukaryota; kingdom Viridiplantae; phylum Streptophyta; class Pinopsida; order Pinales; family Pinaceae; genus Picea; species Picea sitchensis. The sequence continues at coordinate 14,470 of SNQJ01S0206312.1, read as the reverse complement.
TACCTTACAGTGAATTCTCGTGGGGTTAAATTTCCATTTGTTGAGTGATGATATTTCAAAGGGTATAATTTCTGATTTGGTTTTCCAAATCGAGTAAGTGATGACACATTGAAAATAAAGGTCCATGGATAATTTCTTGTACATTTTTTCCATGGAATCTTCCAAGGTTGAACAACCATGTTTAACCACAAAAATTCTCCTCCAATACTGCTCCATAGCAAAATAATTCTTTTGCCCAAAAGAAAAATCTAATATAACAACTTCTTTGGTCATGTAGCAAAACTTCTTTGTTCATGTAGTAGGCTCTTGCAGGTCAGTGTTGCAACTTTAAGCTATGATACCATAATTTAACGTGCCCCGGCTAAACCAAGGAACCTTACATTTGAAATAATGCACATAAAATGGAAATTTTCTACTAACTTGTTTGTTGTAGCTTACCGGTTACAATTTAATTCACATTTTAACCCATATTTTGATACCCACAATTAAATTTATATCCAACACTCTAAATGATCTTTAATGCAACAAATAACTCATTCACAACAAGAATAAATCATTCACATACATAGAGTTAATCACAACAATTAAACTCATGAAAGAGTTCAGAATAGATACAGACTTATTTTTGAAAATGCTTGTGCAATGAGCTTCTTGTGAAGAATGTTCCAGCCAACCATAGACCCGTTGTTCTAAATCTCAACAACAATTCACCTGCAAATTGAGGTTTGGGTGCCTCTCACAATTCATTCACAACTCATTAGGACACAAGCCGTTGGTTTACTCCTACAACTATCCCAAATTTCCTCCATCTCTCTTCCTCTTGACCCTCCCAACCCAAGGATTGTACCCCTTCACTTGAACCGGATTATTTCGGCACGAAATGAGAGCGGAGATATAACACAGAAATATTTAGAGATATTGCAAGAGAGACAACAATATAACAAAGATATAGCGGAAATATAACAAGAGTCACAGATATACAGTAATACATGATTTCTATTAATGAAATAAATGTACAGAGACTGTAAAATACAGAGTGTAAGACTCGCTAGAATGGTGGCATCTTATCTCTGAGAAGAGATGTGACAGCTACTTGCATCCGTGAGAAGATGATTACAATGAGGCTCTGAAGGCCTTTTTACAATAAGCAGGAATTCCAAAAACCCTAGACATCCAAAAAATCCTAAGCCTAGGAGATGAAGCGCCAAAAGTCATGTGGGCCCCGTTTGGGTAAGTTGGTGCATAAACTTCCCGGTGTCTTAACTTTTGCATACGATCTTCGTTTTAGGCGTATGATAGCTCGTTGGAAAGATCTATCCAAGAAATACAACTTTTGGGTCAGAAACATCAATCTACAATCCAAGTTGCTCCATGTTTTCTCAAAAAACATCGTTTAGGGCCTCAAAATGGCCCCGGAAGTTAAAAACTACTAAAAATAGTAAGTTACCAAAATTGCTAGAAACATGTTTTGGGATAGTTGGAGAAGGTGGGTGGCCACCAATATCCACCTGGATCAATTCTCCCTCCTTAGGAAGCAATGGTCTCCATTGCGTTGAGTTCCCGAGGGAGAGGGGAAAATGATTGTTGAATCTGAATCTTGGTGAGTTGCTTGCCTTGTTGGAACTGTCGCATTGCTTGGTTTGTTGAAGGTCATCATGAACCTGTGGCTGGAAGGGTTGGACCTTTTTAACCATTATGGCTACATCAGATGACTATGTGCAAAATGAATCTTTGTTCTTAGATGCAACCTTGTCAACCTGCTTCTGGTGGATACAAGGTGCTTGGGCTGAGGCTGTGGTGGTTCTAGTATCCTTTTGTTCCCTTTTTGAAAAAATTGTGGAGAAGATGAATTTTGTAGTATGAGATACTACCTTGTGGCACTCTTTAGGTGGGGCAGTAGTTGGAACTACTTATAGTATCCTGTAGAGATGACCCCCCAGAGTAATAATGACACTACGAGGTCGAGACTCATAGATAGCATGGAATTTCCACATATATGGCTGGCCCAAGAGAACATCACAGACATCCAGTCGGGAAACATCAAATAATACATCATCCTTGAAGCATTGGATGTCGTATGACAATCGACACTGCTGGCTGACACGAATATCGCGCCCTTGGCGAAGCCACCCTATGTTGTATGGTTGCGGGTGTGGTGTTGTTGACAATCCCAACTGTTTGACGACCTCTGCTGAGATGAGGTTCTTTTGGCTTCTGCTATCAAAAATAAAATACAGTGGGGTCCCCTTCACCCACATCTATGAATGAAAAATGCACTCCCCCTCTTCTGGATCTGTTGGTTCTTTTGGTTGAATTGTTGCGGTCATGACAATAGCAGTGGGGTCTGCGCTGATTATCTGTCTTTTACCAGTATTTTCAGAATTAGATTCTGAATCAGGCTCCTTATCTTTGATATCATCCACCAATGACTATTTTGAGTGACATTCATCGGTGTTGTGCCAGGGGATTTTGTGGAAATCGCACCATTTTCCGGTGCTTCTTTGTCTTCATGTGACCCTTCTTTTCCTGTGGCTTGCACTAGTTTTCGGGAGACTGTTTACTAGGGTTGTCTTTGTCATAATTTGGTTGTTGTGGATTTGCAGACCCGAACTCCTGTTTGTTCTGGTGCTTAAATTTCTGCTCTATTTTAACAACATATCGATAGGCAGCACCGAGTGATGAGATGTCTAGAAAATCCATTTCAGTTTGGATGTATCTATGTAGAGCCCCACGGTATTTCATAACCAAAAGTCGTTCAAAGTCTTTGATACCCATCTTGGTGCGCAAGGTATGGAAGCTATTGGTGAACTCTGGAACTGATTGGCCGCTCTCTTGTCGCAGTGTGGTCCATCTAATGTACTAGTCCTCATAGTTGTCAATAGGGTAGTATTGTTCCTTTACGACATCCACAAAAAAGTCCCAAGTGGGCTCGACCCCATATATTCCAGAATCCTCTGTGGAAATCTGCTCCCAGTAAGCTTCCCACTAATGTTTGACATGGGGGAGAGCCTTAAGGAGTGCGAAGGTGATCTTTTCCATGTCTGAAAAATTATGAACAGAGAAATAACCTTCTAGAAGATTTAACCATTTATCTAGGGCATCTGCATCTATTTGACCTTCAAATATAGGAATTTCAAAATTAACCTAGACCTTGAAAGGTGAGGTGCCTCCAAAGTGGTTTCTTGATGAAGATGTGCCTGATGCTATCGGTAGGTGTTGAAGGATGTGGGAAAAATTCCCCATCATTTTGTCCCTATGTCGCGTGAGAGCTTGCTCAAGCAATAGAGTGATAGGATCATCTGCTCCATCGTTTTTCTTTTCTTCCGCCATTGAGGGTTTCTTGGGTGTGCGAGAGAAATTGTCCTCAAAAGAGACAAGATCAAGACCCAACTTTCTATACTTGGACCTCGTCGGGGCACTGAAAAACGATCAAGAGCAGCCTGCTCTGATACCACTGATCCGGATTATTTCGACACGAAATGGGAACAGAGATATAACACAAAAATATTCAGAGATATTGCAAGAGAGACAACAATATAACAGAGATATAGCGGAAATATAACAAGATTCACAGATATACAGTAATACATGATTTCTATTAATGAAATAAATCTACAGAGACTGTAAAATACAGAGTGTAAGACTCGCTAGAATGGTGTCAGCTTATCTCTGAGAAGAGATGTGACAGCTACTCGCATCCATGAGAAGATGATTACAATGAGGCTCTGAAGGCCTTTTTACAATAAGTAGGAATGGAAAAAACCCTATACATCCAAAAAAACCTAACCCTAGGAGATGAAGCGCCAAAAGTCATGTGGGCCCCGTTTGGGTAAGTTGGTGCATCAACTTCTCGGGGTTGTAACTTTTGCATACAATCTCTTTTTTAGGCGTATGATATCTCGTTGGAAAGATCTATCCGAGAACTACAACGTTTCTAAAAAAAAATCGTTTAAGGCCTCAAAATGGCCCCAGAAGTTAAAAACTGCTAAAAATAGTAAATTACCAAAATTGCCAGAAACATGTTTTGGGCCAGTTGGAGAAGGTGGGTGGCCACCAATATCCACCTGGATCATCACTGCTCTCAGTTCATGAGGAATACCAATTCTTTATCAAGGTCTCTCTAGCTCAAGTAACTAGGAATGTCTCTATTGGGAACTCAAGGGAACTCACTCTGAGGAAAACTACCAATAACCAACAAAAACTCTTATTTGTATAGTGAAAATCACTTAGGAGTTCACTCTTCGGGCCTAACAACCTATTTATTCATTTTCCATCTCCAATACGCTCCAAAAATGCTCCAACATGCTCCTGAATTTGCCCAACCTTATTTTTCAATATTTGGTGCTCTTTTTTCCCTTCTCTCCTTATTGTTCATGTGACAATTGAATGTGTAAACATCTCTTGTAACACCCATACAAATTTCCTCTATTTTCCAAAGACAATTGAATTCTCATTCTACACAATCTTTATTACTTCTTCCCCAGGCTTTCCAATAACTATGGGATGTGACTCTCACACCCACCATCTTGTATGTTTATTATAAAGATAGGGGATTCATTTCTCTACTGAATTCCATGGGCATACGAAGATGCATTTTTTTTTATATTAATAAAAATGCATATTTTTTTCCTTGAAAAAAGAAGAAGGAAGGGACACTTGCATAGACAAAGAAATGAAAAATATAATATATTATATCCATAGAAACAAAAATAATCAAGACATTGAACAAGGCACGCTAACTAAGAAATTGTTAATTTAATTTATCTTTGTATTGGCACACTAAACAAATTGCATGGCTACTAGTCTCAAGGAAGAGGAAAACCCCAATTTTGTTTGTTCTCATCAGTGCTTCCTTGTGCACAAATCAGATTTCCACTTTGATTTTGCAAGTCATCTCAAAAATTCTAAGTGGTGACCACTTATACATCTCACTACTTGACAATTTTGTTCCATTTCTACCAAAAAATCCCTTATGTTTTTGTTTCCTCTGCCTTGTTGTTCACCTTCATCTTCCTCTTATCATTCCACATGGTGTTTTCATTGTGTTTGGTTTTCCTTCTTTGTGGCTTGTCTTGGAAGCCCCATATTTTTAGTAGATGTAAGAATGGTGACTCAATTATTTTGTTCTACTGGTTTCAAGGAAGAGGAAAACTCCAATTTCATTTGGTTTCCTCACTCCTTCCTTGTGCATGGTCTGGCATGCCAATTTGCACTTGTAAGTCATCTCAGAAAAGATAAGTGGTGACCACTTAGACCTCTATGTAATTGAATATTTTGTTGACTTTTGACCAAACACTCCCATATGGTTTTGTTCCCTCCACCGCATTGTTCTCCTACATCTACCTTTTCTCATTCCAGGTGGTGTTTTCTTTGTGTTTTGTTTAGTTTTTGGTCTTCTTTCCTTTTTTCTTGTCCTAGAAACCCTATGTTTTTGGTAGGTGTAATGATGTTTTCTTGTTTATTGCATTCCATTCATATTAAGGAGATGGAAACCACAATTTCACTAAGTCTTCTCACTACTTCCTTATGAATGGGTGTGTTTCCTAATTTGGGCTTGCAAGTCATCTCGAGAAAGTTAAGTGGTGAAAAGTTATACCACCTCATACTTGAAAATTTTGGTGTCTTTTTACCAAGAAACCCCTTGTGGTTTCATTTCCTTTTCCTTATTGTTTTCTTTTTTCTTCCTCTTATTTTTTTATGTGATGTTTTCCTTTTGTTTAGTTTAGTTTTTGGTCTTCTTGCCTCATGGATTTTTCCAGAAACTACATCCTTTTGTAGGTGTAATAATGGAATCTCATTTATTCCATGCCATTCATCTCAAGGGAGAGGGAAAACCATTTTTCGTTTTGTCCCCTCATTGATTCATTATGCATGGGCATGCATCCCAATTTGGGCTTCAAAGACATCTCTAAAAATCTAAGTGTTGACCACTTATACTTGTACTTGGTTGAAAATTTTGTTGTCCTTTTAAAAATCACCCCATTGTGGTTTTTCTACCTCCACCTTGTTGTTTGTCTATGTCTTCCCCTTCTCTTTCCACATGGTGTTTTCCTTGAGTTTGGTTTAATGTTTGGTCCTATTTCCTTAACTCTTTTCTTGGAAATCTCATATTTTTTATAGCACTAGGTATGGTTTCCCTTTTATTCCATGCCACTCATCTCATGTATGAGGGAAACCCCAATTTCATTTGGTGTCGTCATGCATTCCTTATGCATGGTCGAACATGCCAATTTGAGCTTTCAAATCATTTCAAAATATCTAAGTGGTGACCACTTATACCTATCCATACTTGAAAATTTTGTTATATTTTTACCAAGTGATAACCTATGGTATGGTTTTCTCCACCTCATTGTTCACCTATATCTTCCTCTTATTGGTCCACATGTTTTTTTATTTATTTTTTATTTAGTGTTTGGCCTTCTTACCTTATGTCTAGTATTGGGAACCCCATGTTTTTGGTAGGTGTAAGGATGGTGGCTCATTCATTCCATGACATTGATAATAAGAAAGAGGAAACCCCAATTTCATTTGTTCTCCTGAATTCTTTCTTATGTATGGGATATCTTGTCAATTTGGGCTTGCATGTTGCTTCATAAAACATTACTGGTAATGACTCAGAGCTCTCCCTTCTTGACATTTTTTTTGTCTTTTTAGGAAGCACTCCCTTAAAATTTCATTTAGTTTATCTTGTTGTTTTCCTTCCTCTTCCTCTTCTCATTATACATGTTGTTTTATTTTTATTTTGTCTTCTTTCCCTATGGTTTTTCTTGGAAACCCTATATTTTTTGTCTATGTAAGGATGATGTCTTGTCTATTCCATGATACTTGTCTCAAGGAAGAAGGAAAATCCAATTCCACTGGGATTCCTCACTCCTTCCTTCTGCACAAGTTGGTGTGCCAACTTGGGTTTGCAAGTCATATCAGGAAAGATAATTGGTCACCACTTAGACCTATGCATACTTGACAATTTTGTTGTCTTTCTGCCAATTTCTCTGTTGTGGTTTCATTGTCCAACTTTTTGTTTCTCCTATGTATTCCTCATCTCAATTTGTCTTGGAAAACCCATATTTTTTGTAGGTGTAAGGATAGTGGATCATCTATTCCATTCCACTCACCTCAAGGAAGAGGGAAATCCTAATTTCATTTTGCCTCCTCATTTATTCATTGTGCATGGTAAAGCCATCCATTTTGTCTTTCATGTCATCTTAGAAAATTTAAGTAGCGACCACTTAGACCTCTCCCTACTAGAGAATGTTTTTTTCCTTTTACTAAGTGTCCCATCATGTTCTTATTTCCTTTTCCTTGTTGTTGAATTGTGTGTTACTCTTCTTGTTCACATGGTGTTTTCCTTGTGTTTCATTTAGTGTTTGGTCTTCTCTCCTGATGGATTTCCTCAACAACCCCATGTTTTTGGTAGCTATAAGGATTATGTTTCATTCATTCCATGCCACTCATCTCGAGGAAGAGGGAAACCCCAATATCATTTGGTCTCCTCATTTCTTCCTTATGGACAAGTGGGTGTGTAAATTTGGTCTTACAAGTCATGTCATAAGAGATAATTGGTGACCATTTAGACCTTTTTGTACTTGACCATTTTTTTTTATTGTTACCAAGATCACCTTTGTGGTTTCATTGTCTTTTCCTTCTTGTTCACCTAATTTTTCCTATTCTCGTTCCACATCATGTTTGCATTGGGTTTTGTTTAGTGTTTGGTATTCTTTCCCTGTGTGATGCATTGGAAACCCCATATTTTTGCACGGGGTATTCACTCAATGAACTTGTGACATAATGCATTCTTTTGTGAGATATTAAATAATACCCCTAATTTCACTAGATATTGATAAATACCTCCCCAAATCCTTTTGTTTGACTTCCCTCCCAATACATTTTTACAATAAAAAAACCTCATTTTTACTAGAGATCCCTTAATTTTTTCAAATACCCCTTTTTATACCCCTCAATACCTATAAAACCCCCATGCTTTACATCCACCACCAATACCTACAAGATATTGACTTTATTTTTCATAATTAAAAAATTGCCTTTATGAATGAACACTATAAGATATTGGTCAATAAGGCCAAGCCCCCATGTATTTTTGGTACGCTTAAGAATATTGGCTCATTTATTATGCATTGTCCATATTAAGCAAGGGTAAAAACTTAATCAGATTTGGTGTCTTGACTCCATTATGCATGGGCCACCATGATAATTTGAGTTGGCAAGTCATCTCATAAAAGTTAAGTGGGAATCCTCTCTAAACTTGACATTTTTTTTTTCTTTTTACCAAGCATTCCCTTGTGGTTTACTTTTCTCCAAATTGTTGTTTTCTAGTGTATTCCTCTTCTCAGTCCACATGGTGTTTTACTCATGTTTCATGTAGTGTTTCATATTCTTTCCTTGTGGCTTGTCTTGGAAATTTTGGTAGGTTTAAGGATGATGGCTCCTTTCTTCCATGCCACTCATATCAAGAAAAAGTGAAACCCAAATTATTTTTGGTATTCTTAATTGTTCCTTGTGCATGGGTGGGCATGCTAATTTGGGCTTGTCAGTCATCTCAAAAGAGTTAAGTGGTGAACACTCAGACCTCTCCCTACCTATTTTTTTTTTCTTTTTACCAGGAATGCCCTTGTGGTTTCATTGCATCTGTGTGATTCTTTTTCTTTGTCTCTCTCCTCTCAGGGTGTTTTCCTTGTGTTTCATTTAGTGGTTGGTCTTCTTTCATTATGGATTGTATTGATAACCCCATATTTTTGGTAGGTGTAAGGATAGTGGCTTTTTTATTCCATCCCAATTATCTTGGGGAAGAGGAAAGGCCAAATTTTGTTTGGTCTCCACATTTATTTCGTATGTATGGGTTGTCATTACTATTTTGGATTCCAAGTCATTTCTACAAATCTAAGTGATTTGACTACATAGAATTCTCCCTACTTGAAAATTTTGTTTTCTTTTACCTAAATCTTAAACATTGTGGAACTTCACCACTATAACTCTTATTATTTAAAGCCCTTATTTGGTAACGTACATGTTAGTTTTTAATTGCGATATGATAGCTTAGTTACTTATTCAACTAAATATTTTATCTGTATCTAATTGATGTTGGTTATTTCATGTAGATATTTATCTAGAGAAGGGGTATTCTCTTTGAAAGATATGCATCTCTAAATAGTCTTGATCTCCTACTCCAAAAAATCCTAGAGTTTTGCATCGTCCAACCCGCAAGAGGACACATATGTGTTACAAACATTTTTTTTATTCAGCTGAAGATATAAATGAACTATTGCAGTGATGAATAATATTTTCTTTTACTTTCACAAGGAGCCCAGATTCCAACGATGACGTTTGACCAACACTTGGCAATACTTTTGTATGAAAACAATTACACACATATGCTACCTTCTTCCCCATGGTTTATGTTTAATATGCCAAATAACCACTTTAGATTAAAGGGCAAAACCACATAGTCCATAATCTAGGTTTAATACACACACAAGTAGAAAGGATAAATAATGGTTCCACATATGTGTCCTTCCTAAGAATACTCCTAGCTTTGAACCTTTTTCCACATCATCAATCATTAAGGAAGTTGTATAATAGTCTCCATGTGTGAGTTGATATAGTAGAACCTTCTTAAATAATATCCATATATGGGATTTAAGAATTCAGTGGTAATTTTTTTAATGATGACGATTACTTGATGTAAGAGCATCTATGAAAGGACTAAGTATGCATAGTATAGGAAGATTTGAAAGGGAAGCCGAATGAAATTTTATATTTATAGAGTTCAAATGTTCAAGAGGTTAGGCATATACGATATATGTGAGAGGAGAACATGATAGAGAAATGCATAAGAGGCATAGAAAATGAAAATATATTCCATGAAGTGTGTTTCATTAGAGAGATTGGTGCAATGTGCATGGAAGGCTAAGTGTAACGTATAAGGAAAGGAATACCATTATTGCCATTATTGTGAACAACCCAAGAAGGAAACATGTCAAAAAATATTACAATGGTGACACTTGGGGAGAAAATTGAAGTGTCAATGAGGGATATGAAAATATCTATTGGTTGGGAATAAATAGGATGATAATCTGGAGAAACAATTTAGCTAGTTCATATTCATAGATGATTATAGCATTGGTAAAGCTAATTGATGGGACATACTAGATGAACCATGTCCCCAAGATGAAATGCCTTGGTAAAGTTAATTAATGGGACATACTAGATAATGAGTTGAAATCTATTATGGGACATATCAGATGAAGTGGCTTGGATTAATGTTTGACAAAATTTTCCTTTTCTCATAACGAAGTAAGTTGACTCATGCAAATCTTTTTTTATTATCATTCTTTTGTTTAATGTGAAAATACAGTAACCTTTTTCTCTATTTTAAGTTATATCAATACTTTGATTGAGGTATTTCCATGTTAACCCAATGATACATTGATAAAGTGTTTGTATTTTTAAATTTTACTTAAGTACTCAATCATGCTTTAAATAAACTCTTAATTTGGCTATAAAGCTCAATGGGTTGAAAAACTAGAAATATTAGCTCCTTTCTATATGATTTTCCACAGATGCAAATTTCAAAGGGTGAAACCCCTAAATCTTTATCATCTTAGGTGGTCAAGTTAATTTCAATGGATTCATCATTAAATCCTCTATCCAATGGTTTAGCACTTTTGATTTTGATTCTATTTTAATTTTTTTTCCCCTAAAACTTATGCTTAAATTTGTTTGTTGTTCTCAAAGAAAATTTAGTAGCATAAAAACTAC
>SNQJ01S0206310.1:0-16383 GCA_010110895.2 Picea sitchensis | reverse complement strand
TCCAAGGTCCAGAAGATGTGAGAGATTTTATATGAGTGTGTTAAGCCATCAAACGACTCAATCTCTGCATCACACATGTCATATCTTGTAATAAAGGAACAACGTCCTGGGTGAAATCCTGGGGCATCCTTCAAAGTACCATGCCATGTGCATCTAAGTCAAATCAAATCATGAAATCAAGTAAAGACAATGTTTATAAGACATACCGGTCCTTAGATTATACAAAGTAATTTGTTACTTAGGATATAAGCCGCATAAACAATTCACTTAAAGTATCCCCTTCAAATTTCACATCAACTCAAGACTTAATGTAAGTGGGTAAGTTTGAATATGGGAGGGCATTCATCAGACCATATTAAGTGTGCCAGCCAAAATAGTGAAAGAAAAGACCCAGATAGAGGGATATGTCCTAGGGGAAGTAGGAAAGAAAAGAACCCTTCAAGAGTAAGTGTGATAGTGGTACGTCGGTCTTACTTCATGGCTTATGGTGTCATTTAATCCATTTCTATGAGCGCCTTTGTAGAGGGTGCACTTTCTATTGAGTTACCACTTTGTAAGCACTATGTTCTTCCAAACCCCTTAATTTGCCTTTTTATTATCCTTTTATCATATTTGCAATTCCCTTTTATAAGGTTTCAAGCTATAGCATAACCATTTTGGAAATGAGGTGAACGCGGAAAGGGTAGAGCTCAAGTATGGACTAGATTTTGAGAGTCCTTTCTTATTATCTCTTTTTTTCTTTATTCTTCTTTTGATAGCAACGCCTCTGAAATCCTTATCTAGGCCTTATCCCCTCTTCTTATGAGAGAGTGGACCATGACCCATTGTCGAATTTTAGTACATTGTGATAGAAATCAAGTATGATAGAGAGTATTAAGTATGGCGAGGAAGAGAGCGATTACCCATGAGAGACCCAGTGATGCCCTTTTCCTTAGTGGTAGTAACATGGGACTGAGGCACATATGCTAGTCGCAAGGTGAAACAAGGAACAAAATAACTTCTCAAACATGATCCATTATCAATTTCAATACATTGATCCTCATTCCCACATTCCTAGTATAGTAAGCCGACACCTTGCTTGGCAGAAAGAGTATTCTAGCATACCTCATGGTGGCATTGGATTGCCATCTCCCATACACTTGTGTTGACTAGATGTCATGAGCTCGACAGATCCAAAGTAGAAGAGGCAAATCTGAGGGGTATGATAAAGGCTACCATGGTGAACATGTTGAGTCATCATCATCAATTGAATCACTATATTCATTATGGGATATGATACATGATCTCCTCCAGTTTAGGTTGTAGGAAATTGTGGAGCTCTTGTAATGAGTCCTTTTATTTACAACTATATTTATCCTTACAGAGCTCAAGGAAGACATGATAAAGAGACCTGACCATTTTGCCTAAAATTAATCCCTTTTTAGGAGAGTCACCTTCATACCTAAAGGCCATGATGTGTCAGTGGGCCTTGATGTTCAACCCTATCACCTAATCCAATAGATTTTTCCAATACACTCGAGAAGATCTTACATTGATTCTAAGTCGAGGATCTTGATACATTGAAATTAGGAATATATGATATTTCAACTCATCCCACTCAATAATTCCAATTCACTTAGAGTTATGGATCAATTATGGATGCCTAGTCATCTCCTTCCATCACTCTATAAAAAGAAAGGAACTTTATGGTAGAAGGGACATATCTAAGAGTAAATTTATGCTGCTAGAACATACAAGAGCTTCATCAACCATCCGCTTTCTTGAAAGTCAACATTAAATTGAGAGAGGGCCAAGGTGGAGTTGGATCCAAGGGTATCAGAGAGGCTTGCATTGAGACTCAAGGATTATGGTAAACTTGATGTAATGTTCTCTGCTTTTGATTAATATAGATCAATATTTTTCCCCCTTTCAATGCTTTCTTAATTAATGATTATGTCTTGTTTATGAAAGTTTAGTCTCTCTTTGAGTAGATTATTATAGGTCTAGTTCAAATTTTCTTTCCTTGCTTGAATAGATTGGAGAAAAGTGTTTCTTTTCTTTTAGGTGTAGGTGAAAGGGTGATAAATAAATGGAGTAGGATCTTGAGATTTCGTCATCCAAAAAAGGACATGCAAGGAAAACCTTCATAGATAAGGTGCACTTTCCATTCATTTTCATAGCACAATAGGATAAATTCGATTGATCCAGGGTATACAATTATTGTTGTTTATCCCTCTATCTGTCTTGGATCAATGGTAGATCCAATGGATCTCTGATTATTCCATTGATCGGAATCCTCTGTAATAGAATTAGAGCTCAATGGAAGGTGATCTCATGATTTTCCCACAGTTTGGAATACTTCATGCGCTTGGAATTTATCCTCTTTAGGAATGCTTTTACGATGGAGTTATTATTGTTTTCCCCATCACCCTCTCTGAGAGAAGATCTTCCATATCTGATTGTTGTGGGTCAGATCCAAGTATTTTTTCAAAAAACTATACTTAAGTATGTCCTTGCTTGTCTCCTATTAGAGACAAATGACAATGTCACTAGTTGTAGTACTATTGACCAACAATAGTGTCATTAGTTGCAGTACTACTGACCCTCGACAAGGAATTTTTTTACAACCTATGACACGACAAATTTTTTGCAAATTTCATAAGTTTCATTAGTGGTGTCTCTAGTTGTAGACTAACAACTCATGACATGTTTCTAGTTCTAGAATGACAATCTGCAACCATGTCGCTAGTCAAGTGAAGGAAACCTGCAACACCCCCTGTAGTGTTCACAAAAAAGGCATGCACAGTGCAAAACAAATCCATTTTTCACAAAACAAATTATGGGTTTATTCCTTTGAAGCCTAGGGTCCCTATTATTGGGAAAGAGAACCTTTATAAATTAGTTTTGGTAGGAATTTTTTTCTTTATTATTTATATGATATTAAAATAAAGAAAAAAAAAAAAAAAAAACGTTTGTGATCACTTGCTTGAGTATGAGATTTTAGGATCTCTTTTTAGAATCGCATTGGAGTGTTGCTCGTGAATTTTGGGGTTTCAAATTGTCTTTAGGAGTGATTGATAGTCCCCTTTGGATTTGAGTTATTTTATTGGTTTTCCTCTTTAGGCCCCTTTCATTTGAAAAGGTTTGTTCGTTTTGTGTTAGTGAAGACATTGGAGTGATCCAAAGAGATCTTTTTAATGGTAGTTGGGCTTATGAAATTGCATGTGTTAATTAACCATTTGGGAAGCTAAATGAAAGAGGAAATACAAGAGGTGTCAGCATCCATATACATATATGGATATCTGAAAGGAAGTAATAAACAGCAAACCATAACAAGGGAAGTGATGTGGAGTTCAGCACAAAGGTGCCTCGTCTGGGCCTTTGTCTAGATTAGGGGAGGGCTTCTTTATTCATTCAAGGCTCAAAAGTACGCCATGGCCCGATTGCCATTGGGATACAAGACTGAAATCTAGTCGTATTCTTCTAGATCCTCTAGAACTCAGTGGAAAACGACCGCCAAGCGGTGTGCAGAAGCTCCAGTGGCCTTTTTTTTTTGCAAAGTGATTTGCTCCTCAGCTGACTTCACTGCATAAAAATGGTTGGCAGCTTCCCTTGACGCCAACTCTTGCTCACAGGCTGTCCTCCATGGCCTCAAAGTGAATTTTGGTTTTATAGATCTGGGGTTGGTTATCAATCCCCAACTTCCTCCCAAAATCTGGAGGCCAGATAGGGGCTCAAAATCTCCCAGCCAATGGATAAAATCCATTAATTACAGACATAAAATCAATTAAAATCATTTAATAAAGTTTAAAAACCACTTTATGCAATGAATAGGGCACAGCCCCTTTATTCACGCGCCCTTGATCACATGGGCACCTCCATGTGGCGGAGTCCTATTCCTCGTAGCTATTAGTATCCGTTGGCTCACGGTTTTGGTCATTATGGGATACGCGGGCTAACAACAGCCCCATACCTCTTGGGATGGGGCCGGATTACGGTAAAGGAAGTGGATAGGACCGATTATTAACATACCAGGTATGCTCGCCGTCAAGTCACGTGGAGGGGTCATATGAACGTCGAGGGTTGGGGCTAGATCCTAGCCCTTTCCTCCACCATGTGCGCGCCCACTCTAACATAAAGGGAATGTCCACTGCATACATGTTAAGTGACTCCGGTAGGTAAATTTGGTATTACTCTGCAAAGCAGAGCCGCAGAGTCAGTGTTAGGAATCTCATGAGCTCCATAACCTGCAATGGCATCTTTATTGGAATGAATCGTGGTATACAGGTGGAATGATTAGTGTTTGACAGGTAGATTATGCGATTGGTTGTGGAAGTGCCCACATGGCCTGATCATGTGTTGCCACATGGAACTACTCGCAGTTGGCTCTCCAGTGTTTGGAAGGAATTGTATTTATGGAGCTCATGAGATTGAACGCCGGAGAAATATCGATGTGAGATTTTGGAGTGCAGTGGGCTGCAAAGGCTACCACCTCAGATCACTTTAACATGTATCGATGGACATTCCTTTATGTTACCGTGCGTTGCACACATAGTGGAGAGGGTAGTCCAACTCCTTTCTTTGTCACGCCTGTCATCTACCATGTCATCGAGATCTGCCCGTATTAGCCAGTTATCGCGGCGCATCTGATCGATACCACATTATCTTCTGGACTATCGGTGCTTTTTGCCACGTAAGATTGTACGGATATCTGATCTACCTTTTACCATTTGAGTTTTCGGTCGAGATCGATATCTTTCACGCCACAAAGCCCCATTGAAGGAAATGAAATATGGCGGAATCGGAAAGCCAAGGAAGACCAGATATGATGGAATTAGTTTCAATTCCGGGCACTTTCATTTTGAGCCTTTTGGCCCACCAGCCGGGATCACCGGATCGATTAAGATCCACCTCCCCGCCTAAAAGGACCTTTTGGTCCTCCAGAAGGTTACAAAATGGAAATTATTGATTACATACTCATAAAGAAAAAAAAAACCTGATATTTTCAAAATGATGTTATAATGGGTCATCATTTCAACATGTGATTACATTAATGGAAACAAAATACAATGAAGTTGAGAAATCCACTTCTGGCAAAACCAAGAGGTTGGTTTCTTTCCTTCACGATGTTCCTCTTGCTTCCTTGGTAATCCTTCCTCATACCGTGGAAGTACATGCAAAATATTTTGTAGCTTCCTTATTGAAGCTCGGATGAAACAATTAGCCTTTTGATGTCCTCTTGTTGCAAAGAGCGTGCAATGAGTTTTTGGCATCGAGACCTGTTTACCTTCTCTTTCTTCTGTTGTGGAATTGAGCCTTTATGTCATGTTTCCTTCATGATCGACATAGGTTTCACATGCAAAGTTTTCTCTTCGAACACTTGGTAACACAATGCTTGCGTGAATGACAATAAAGTACATGGATAAGATTCCACAGAGATTTTGGATTCTTGATTATAGCATTTATAATCAAAGGAGAATTAATAAAACGCGAGCCATTATACAGCTATGTTGATCTTCACTTTTCTTTGGGGACAACTTGCATTCACTACCATAACCCTGAAGTAATGCGCCATTTCCTTTATGATGTTCTGCCAGTATCTTAGAGATTAGCCATTTAGATCATTACTTGCTTCCGCAGTTTTGGAACCCATCTTGGAAGACTCTCCAAAGGTCCCTTCACCATATCAATCTGAAATCTCCGAGGGCCATTTTCTTCAACCTCAATGGGGTTTAAAATGCCTTGACCTCTACATCAAAGGCCCTTTCCTTCTTCATAACCCATCTTGGTGCATTCTCAGAACCTACACCTTACCTTATGTTTTCAAATGCACCAAAACCAACTTGATGAGATAGAAAGTTGGTGAAAGGAACCTTCGCATACCGAGATATATTTTAAAGCGGATCGCCAGATGGCACTTCCTTCAATCCTTCTTCGACTTTGTTGTTCTTTGAATCTTTCCATTGAACTGATCTCTTTTCTTCCAAGTAGTCTTCATACAACACCTTCACCATCTCAGCTATGGAAAACACCGAATCTCTGACTCCTTCTCATTTTGAGAAAGACCTCCGCAGCAGATGCCATTTCTTCCTTGAGATGAGCTCTTCTGCATTAACGTACAGAGCTCAAATTCCAAATGTCAACTAACTCTGATGCGGTTAGTCAAAGATCTTTTTATGACTGTGGTTGAGTTTTAAAATTGCATGTGTTAATTAACCATTGAGAAGCAATGAAGAGATAGGGAAATAAGAGGAGTGTAGCTGACCATATACCTTAGAGATCTGAAATGATAATAAACATCAGAGCCATAACAAAAGTGATAATGGAATTCAACACAAAATTGCCTATGTCTTTGGGCCTTTGTCTTTAGTGGGGGAGGATTTCTTATCAATATTCAATACGTAAAATTTCCATCGGAAGTATATCAAATGGATTTAAAACTAGTTTGGTCATGTTTTTATCGACTTCGAGAATCCAACACAACTGACGGTAGTGAAAAATGCTTAGTGTAGCTCTTGGAAATGGCCTCCAAAATTTGTTTCTTCAATGGATTCCCTACATAAAATGGCTTTGGCTTGGCTTCCCTTCAACATAACTCTGCTCTGAATGTCATCCATGGCCTCAAAGCGGGCCTCATTTTATAGATCTAAAGTTGGTTATCCATTTAACCATCCCAAAATCTCCCAATATTAAGGATAAAATCCGTTAATTCTGGGCATAAAATCAATTAAAATCATTTAATAAAGTTTAAAAACCACTTTATAAAAAAATAAAGGCCGCGACCATTTATTCACGTGCCCTTAGTCACATAAGAGCCTCCATGTGGCGGAGTGCTATTCCTCTGGCACTAAGCCCAGTACTTGAGATTTGCATCACAGTTTTTAGTGATATATAGGACCACGGGCTAGCTCGCTTAGCCGCGCCCTCTTTTTTGGATAGGGCCGGATACTACGGTAGTAGTGGACCGGTAGTGGCTTAACATACCATTATGCTCTACGCCCATCCAAGTCCCATGGAGAGAGGTCATATGAGCGTCGAGGTGAGGTAAGATCGGTAACACCATCACCGTATGCGCCCGCTCTAACATGAAAGTGCCCGCGTACATGAAGTGATCGGTGAAGCGGTACAGTAGCCCTCTACCAAATCTTGGTGCACAGAGGTGATGAATTGTTGAATCATGGAGCTCCTGCTTGAGTTTTTCCAGAGCAGAATGACCAGCGGAGAATTGCCATGTAGTAGCCCATAGGTGGGCCGCGTGGCACCTCCTGCTCAATCCGACAACATGCTTGTCAGAGCATTGGATTTCATCCATATGCGCCACATGCCTTTCATCGGCATGCCACTGCCGCCCGCGTCATCCTGTGACATCATTAGTACCCCACGTATCACCTTGGAGTACGGTCAACTCTTTTCTTGTATGCCATCATCGCCACATCTCTAGATGCTGCCACGTCAGCTATATGGTTGTATGACCTGCTCGGTCATCTTGCCGCGTGAATTTATCACGAACTATATATTCGATACCACCGTGGTAGCCGCAAAACATCACCGGTCACCTTTACCTATTGGGTTTTCGTCGGAATGCTTGATATCTTTCATCTGAGCCCGTTTAACCAGGGAAATAGATATATGGCGGAGTCGGGAAGGCCAAGGACAAAGCGCCAATGGAATTAGTTTGCGGTCCGAACACTTTCATTTTGACCTTTTTGGAGTACAATAAGTCTGGATCCGGTCTGCGGATCAGCCAGGTATGCATGCCACATCATTACCAATGCTGCCTATTTAGCATCTATTTTGAAGCGTGTGTGTGTTTTTCTTTTTTTTCTTTCATTAGGGAAAGAGGGAAAAATGCATTTCTAAATTTCTTGCATTTTAGGGTATTTGGCACGAGTGTCTTTTGCATTGGAAAATTTTTCTTTGGAAATCTTGTTTGGATGATTGGAATGTTTGAGTAATTAAGAAGAGGTGTTGTGAGAGTTAATTTATTGATTATTGATTTTAGAATTAAAGTGAAAAAGACATCTTCTTTCCCTTATCTAGAGTTCATTGAAAATAAGGAGGATTGCATTTCACATATTTTAGATGTGAGTTTGATTGAAGAGTCCAAAACATCACTATAGTTGCATCCATCTACCCTTGGAGTAATCAACAAACTTAATAAAGAAGGGATTAATTTAAAATTAATCATACTTTTGTTATAGAAAATGCTTTAGATGGGACTTAGAGGCCTTGAATGGGATTTGGGAGAATGAAGATTCTCAAGGATGAATGCTAAAAGTAGACTAATTAGGGAGTAAATATAGTGTCACAACAAGTGTCTCAGGAGTCTCCTCTAGCACAAGAGTTAAGTAGTAGATCACATCAAAGTGAGTAGAGTGATATCCCCACTCTTCTCGTTGAGGTGTTTGTTAGAATACTTGGAATACTATGTGTACATAGGTTTCTAAAGTCCCAATATACGTGCAAGGTAGCCTTTTGAATTTAGTGCTTATCACCTACCATACATGTAGTTTGATATTCCACTTTGTTGCACCAGAGTCATTTTTTTGTCTTGGTGCTTGACCTTGAGTAGATTTTGTGCTAGGAGGCTACCTTGAGTGAGTTACATTTAGGAAGTCACATGTGGCTAAGGAGACATTGATCACGTGTTTAGTACCCACTGGAGAGGTTTCCTCTTTCATAGGAGATACTTTCATTGGGAAGATCCTCATTTGATTGAGACTATAAACATCTCTCATCAGCCATTGATAAAGGAGTTTCACATGGATTTAATCCTTGAGATCTAGTTTTCAAAAGGATTGTGCTATCCATCTAGATTTATTTTTGATTTCCTAGATTGGTAGGGTTTTTCTCTTTTCTCCGAGTCTAGTTGACCACAGGTTGATTGTGTATCTTTTGAGAAACATATCTAGTCAAGTGGTTGGAACAACCCATGGGTGATGTAATGACAACATAGCACCATGAAAAGGAATACCAAATTGATACAAATAGATAAGAGGTGTCCCTTTTTGGGAATGACATTGAACCATTAGAGTCTGAAAGACAATTTTTGGATTTAGGGGGGCACTGGATATGTCAAATTAGAAGTGGTCGATGAAATATCTCCACTAAATCGTAACCCTCTTTTGACCAACCCTTTCATCCCCACACTCCTTGGGATAGGTAGTGATATTAGTGATTATTTTTCCTTTTTTCAACTCTCACAACATGGTGGGAGTAGATGGATCATCAAGTATGCCAGAGTTGGTGAGAAACACACCTATTAACCCATGAAGCACATCAATAATGTCTTCCTTACCATCCTTTAATGTGATTGGGCCTACCCTATCCATTCCTTTGTCATCAAATTTCTCTATATGGGGAGTGTCTCTGGTAACCTCGTTTCCTTCCTTGGGTCCATCCGATAATACTAACCCTATCGCGTCATTGCCAATGCCCATATTCAGATTCACTTACGGCAGGGGGAAAACCATATAATTAGCATTGAAGGAGGAACTCCTTCCATTTTTGGTATTCCTATAGGCGACCTTGTTGTTCCCAATGTTGGTTTTCCTTTTGGATAAAACATAAATATCAGGTCGGGTTCTACTCCTAGTCAACATGGGGGAAACAAAATTTCTGGGGGAGCCAACACATTTTTGGTTCGCAAACCTTTCGACAGTGCATCGTACCCTACACATGCGTCTCTTTTTAGTCAAAATTTTGTCTCTATGGACACTCCTCCTTGCGGTATGTATGGTCTTGGAGGGATCCATTCTCACAATCCAACCTATATCTATGGGAGTAATCCTTCTACATGCATGTATGGTCCTAGACCTAGCCATGTTTTGAGAAGCACTTTTGTCCCTGGTCCTTAACAACCTAGAGATATCCTTTTGAATATACCCTCCTTTAGAAACTATCACATGGCAAGACTTCCAAGTGATTTTGGTTCCCATAATGTTACACTATCTCCCCAAAATCCATTTTCAATACGCCCTTTCATTTCTTGGAGACATTGGACTTACCTGATTTATTGCGGTTGACAAACAAGCCCATTCTTCACCGCTTAGGATGGTTGGTTATTTCCTGCAAGTTACCCTCTGACGTTCCTTCCTAAATTCAATGTGAAAGCTGGAGAAAATTGTCAACCTGACATCATGATCTAATATTTGTAATTGCTCGTCAACTCTCAATGGGCGATGAGTAGGTTGCATCTTTTCCAAAGATCCATGACCATAGGTGATGCCAAATGGCACATAGAACTAAGAGGCACCTCCTATGGAAGCTTTAATAAAATAGAAATGGTGTTTATAACACACTTCTAGTTGATTGTGAGGTATGAGATATGGACAAAGGCAGCACGGCGTCGTGATAGAGCCACTTCACCCATGTCTTGGAATGTCCATGAGTAGCAACATCATATAAAGAGATGATTAGAGTAAGTTATCACTGGACCAACTCTTTTATATTAGTTTACCAAATCTCTCACTTCCTCCCATTTCCCGGTATCCATGTGTAAGCCTTTGAAGAATAAGATATCATGCATTCCCAACATCTTGACTTTATCTATTCATAGTCGAGCACCTTATATGATATTATTCTACATGCTCCTCAATTGTCGATAGACCCTTCCCAGCCGAACCTAGGACCCCATGCCGATGGTTTGGATTTGGGTTATCATTTCAATGCATCCTATGAAGCAGTTAAGCTAGAAATTAGAATTTGAACAATGCATCAAACACTATCCCACCACTATTCCCACACGTTCAGGAAAGCCTACCCTACCACTTGATGCAGTCATTGCATGAATCCTCAACAACTTAGATAAAAGGAATATTTTTTTCTAACTGGATGAGGCTTCTAGACCCAAAACAATGATAGTGAGACAGGAAAGAAGAAATCCCACTTGCAATATCACATGGGAGAGGTCATCCTACTTACTAGTGTCAGAATGGAATTAGAAATCCGTGATTATTTCCCATCAAAAATTCTTCCAAACAGCCTCATGCTCTTGAGACAAATCCATTTCCTCCCCAACACAGGCAAGTGGTTGCTTGAAAATATTTATCCTCATGAGACAAAGAGTCCCCATTAGCATTGGGGGCCCACGATCAAATGAACAGGATTTTCATGCTTGAGAAAGATAAATATTATTTTCAAAATCAGGCTCATAATTGTATTTTACTAACATTGTTGCTCCTCTGCATATGTATTTATCTTCTACCCAAGCAGGTGGTCCTCTCAGGATGGATAATTAGTTGCACAATATAATTATTTCCCTAAGTGGTATTCTTTGTGAGCTATAGTCCAATAACACACAGATTCCCTTAATTATAGTGTTGTGGAAGAGTTAGCCCATGCACCATGTGTGTCATGTCCTCGCTCGAAATTCTCCAAAGTTAATTAGAGCCTGGCGGAATCATTATTAGCTACCATAGGTGGGGTTGACTACTTATATTTGAATGTGATTACATTTGATTTAGAGTCTAGGAGATATGGGCTCTCTCACCATATCACTTTTCAAAATGCAAGTGATCACTTGAATGGAAGAAACAATTCTTTGCTTGCGATTATGGAGTGAGGAGCCTCAGCCTACATCATGTCTTTTTCATGTTGGAGAGCCATTGGTTCTGCAAAGATCATTCAATGCAACACAATTTTGAAGGCTTTCAATGGGCATGAATTTATCCCTCATGGGATACTCACCACATTTCCCATAGAGTTAGGTGGAAAAATTATTTTCGTTGACATGGAATTAGTGGATTCCCATTTAGAATATAATATTCTTCTTGTGCGTAGTTGGTTTTATGCGATGATGGTAGTGGCCTCATCGGTTAAGTCCTTGTTCCCCACATCGAGGGAATTGTATAGTGACTATCGACTGGCTTGTTAATTACGCATTACTTGGGAACTTAGAACCACTCGGTGCCAATTATACCATTTGTGGATTTGACTCCCAAGTGTAATACACGATATTAGATGCGAGGATGTTCAAGATTCATCTCTTATGGGTACTTTTACCCTTCCCCCATCTCCTATCATGGATATTATTCTAGTCAATATGATCTCTTCATTTACCAATGGATCCCATGGGTCTGCGCAGTCCTTGGGTGGTTCCTTGTCCCGAGGATGTTGAATATTACGGAGATCATATGCCATTCACAAAAGTTGATCTTTCCAATAGGGAAATCCTGTAGGAATCTGCTAACACCGATCACAAATTCCATCCCAATATGGAATATAATCAACTAACCGTCGTTGGGCGTTGATTCTCCTTTTATTCCCGCATGATTTCCTCGATTTTGAGTTTCCTTTAGATGAGGACATCTTAGAAGTCATGGCTTCAGTCGATAATCCAAAGGAAGACGTGATGCATAGATCATCTATTATTCCTTATTCCGGAAATGAATGAGGTTAACATGATGATTTTATTCCAAGACAAGGGCATTTTTTCTAGGGCATCGATGCAAATGCTTCATCTTGACCATTTAGAACCTCAAATATCATTTCTAGAGCTTGCCACCAAATTATTTGATCAGGCTCGGCGAAGATCAATGTTTTGTACCTCATTTTATTCTTCATCGGAATCATCAAGGAACCACAATAGCTCATCAAACTACTCATGATGAGTGTAGCCGTTGTAATATGAGAGATTAAGTGGTAGTAATGGGAGTAGCCTGATAGATATTACCATGGTACCAACAATGTATGGAGTTCATCGGTAACACTGATATCCTTGGCATGGAAGCAGAATGGAGTTCTAATTTGTTTAAAATAATTGAGATGCGTAGTTCCTTGTACATAGGTGTAGTGTGAGTTCTTTTGTGTTTCATTTATTTATTCCAAAAAATATTTTTCATTTGGAGGCTCTCACTATGTCCATTTAACCTCGAGTCTAAGTATTTAGCCAGTGTATTTCCTGAGAGACTTGGTGACCTCCGTATAGCATAATGACATCCAGCTGAACGAATTATGTGTTTCATCTTTGGACATAGGATCAATTACCATTGAACTCCATTTTACATTAATGACCCATCCATGTTATCGTCCATAAAGGCTGATTCGATACAATAAATTTTATGACATTAACCAATCCTTTATTACCCGTCCTAACGTGAAGTGCCTACCATTCATGGTCACCCTAGTTATCACCCTAGTTTCGATATGGTGCCCATAGTGTAATTTATTGTAGGCACAAGAGCCCTCATTTAGGCTTGCAACATCTCAAAATTGAACCTCATTTTATCTTCTTCACCTATATCCTGGCCATGTCCAAAGATGGTTCCAGTCATTTTGAAGTTACTTTATGGTTTCCTATGCACTCGCTGCTTATGTCTCGGTTCCTACTACTATACTTCAATTTTATTTCATCTTGCTTACTGCTATTACAGTCACACTTGGCCTATTTCCTTTTGCTTTAGCCCGCTATCGTTTTGTAATCATTACCTCTGGAGAAAACATATTCTATGAGTGGACCTCAATTTCCAAGTACCCTGTTGCATTCACTTTTCCTAGATTGGTTCCATGCGAGCAGAACATAGGCCGGATATTGTTCAACTTCTCGGCTCTCTCTGATGAGCACATTTCTACACCTCTTTCGGGCGCAATAAAACCTATACTAAAAGTTACTTCAGAGCCTTTTACCTCTTTCGGGCTCAGCAAAAGCTGAATGAAAAGACACTATTAAAATTACTTTATCTCTCTTTCCCGCACTCATTAAAATATGAAGGAGAAAAAGAGAACAGGAGAATATATTATATCTTTTTTCAAAGTAGTAGTTATCGATTCATTATCGCATGGAACATGACACTTGTTTGATCATTATAATACACAGTTGGGTTATATCTTGGCTAAGAGCCATACCATCAGTTTGAGTCTCAATACTCGGTAAGTTACTCTTCCCAGTTATTGCCTCTCGGAGGTACCTACATTTCATCGCTGCACCATTTATAAGCCAAAGGATGAAATCAAAACCTTATGAAGCGTGGAAGAGGTGTGTATTATGGAATCTTAGACTTGTTAGCCGGCCATGATCAATCATTTTAGATTTCATTCTCACTTCCCTTCATCCTAGATAGATTGGGGGACTTGAGGTGAACTTATTAAGACACATGGTTTCATAGAGCTATCTTTATATTGTATAAGTGATCCACAAGTGATTGCAAATTGTAAGGGTTGTCTTCCCATGATCATGCCAACCTATGTCATTACCCACATAATCATTATCTTATAGAGTCTGTATCATTCCTTAGTCATGGTGCATTTATCATTTTCAATTCTCAACATGGCAATCCTGAGCTTCTCATCATCTCATTTCCAAAGAGGATTCATGAATCTGATGCATGGGATCCGGGACCGAAAATACAATAGAATTTCATTGACCATCATCTGGCCCATTCGACATACCGCAATGAAATTTTGGCAAAATGAGATATAAGGAAAAATGTCAATTGTGAAGGATTCACACAAAGCATAATTCTGAGAGATAAGCGTGGCATAAAAGAGGAGTCACTCCATGGCATGCAAGAAGTTAATTCAACATAAAAGTACACCGAGATATAAGGAAAAATCAGCTGCTGAAGGTTCACACAAGCATAGTTACGAGATAAACGTGGCATAAGAGAGTCACTCCATGGCATGCAAGGATTAATTCAACGCAAAAGTGCAAATAAATCACGTCTCGAACAAAACCCATGTGGAAACAAATTTTAATCTAGGGGTTTCTACGTGGATTCGACAAAACCAAGCTAAAGGGGCAATTAAAAACATATTGAAAGCTATATTTTATAATGATTTAAAGGGGAAAATTATTTATATTTTAAAAGGGCGCCCCTTATCACTTCAACAAAGGAAAAAAATACATATTATAAGAAGACCTTACTAAATTAAAAAGGTGGGTAAATGGTAAAAGGAAAAAAAAAGGAAAAAATTATTTTATGGTCTCAACATATTAAGGGGGCGCAATATACTAAAACATGAAGAAATTAAAGGGGTCCACCCCCTTTTGTTTTATATGACAGCCCAAGTGTAAGAAAAAAAGGGGGTACATGGTATATAAAGTGAATTTCTCCCCTTGTTTGTCTCGTGTGGGGAATCACATACACATAAAATCGACCCCTTTTCTAAAAATTGAACAAAAAAAAATGTGGATCATAAAAATGAAGACTTGATCTAAAGGAGCCACCCCTTTATAAATCAAAGCTGCTGCCATGTATTAGCCATCACTTTAACCTTGCAAATAAGAGAGACGTGGATTAAGAAGTCCATTGAATTAATCAAATTCCAAATGAAAGGGAACAACCCCCACCTGATTAAGCTGGTCAAAAAGGCAGTGATTCGTTGGGTCAAATAATGAGCCGTGGAATATAATTAAATGCCAAACAAATCAAATCAAATCTTCTCCAATTAAAATGGCTTCCACTTAATTAAATTTTTCCACCGATTAATTAATCCGTCATTTTTCAAGTTGTCCATGAACACTAATAATTGGACGTTGAGGTGGAACATTGGGTAAAAGGTAAATAAAATAAATTAACTTTTCCATCTCTCATATCCATTGCAACATTGAATAAGTCACCCACCTTTACCGTTCCATTTCCACTCTCATTTAGAGTGGATCGATCATCTTCTCAAAGAAAACCAGTTCTTTTACTAGTCGTAGAGATCTTTGGAGGTAACCCTTGTCTTTTTGGTGAAATCATACCATTCATCGACAATTTTTATAAAAAAACATTTTTTTTTTAATTGTAATGACTTAGTCTCCGGCTTATGGATGACAAGCCAATGATTATTATTTTGATATGGAGAGAAAACTAGTAGTTTAATGAAAATCTATATAAGGTTAATCTTTCCTTTCATTCATGTTGTTGAAGCTTTGTGAGATCATAATGCCATACATATTGAACTTTACTTCTTGTGTCTTTGTGAATTGATTTTCTTTAATGCTTGTCTTTCTTGGCTAAGGTTCATTGTGTTTTATTGGGGATTATTATTAGGCATTTGTAAGAACTCACCATTCAATCCATTTGAGGGGATACATAGTCACTTGGAAGAAGGGAACTAGACTCCTTGTCTCTTCATTTTATTTTTTGGTTCTTAGTAGTTCAAACCCAAGTTGTTGGACCAACTTCCTTGGAATTAGCTTCAACCGGTGGTCGGTTCTCACTTTGGCAAAAATTTATTTGTTGGTTTGGAAACTATCCTACTAAGGAGTTTTCCAAGCAAGCCTTGAGAAGTAATCCATCTTCAATTTCTAGTATTGGGGGATATTAGTCCTTCAAATCCAAGCCCAATCACTAGGAATTTACCAAGGTCAATCTAAGACTTGTTGGGTCGCAATCTCTCATACCAAGAGGTAATCGAAGGTAAAAAGGTAAAAAAACACATTCTTCAACCATTTTATTCAAAATCTAAAATCTCCTT